>JTDE01021680.1:35803-65541 GCA_014338405.1 Paragonimus skrjabini miyazakii | reverse complement strand
AGGTAACTGAAGGGGATGATGGATGAAATGACGCGTCAATGGATTAATATTCTCTTCTTATATCTAATACCACTGACTAGAAAAACAGATGGAACCTACAGTTGTGTATCGATTTCAGATGACTGAATCGAGTGATATTCAAAAGTGCGTTCCTATGGCAGAGAGTTTTGTACATAGTATAACAGTACGCTTCGGTTACTGAAAGCTACCAATAGTGCAAAAGGAAGGAGACAAAACCGCCTTTTGTGTGAACTATACGAATTCCTTAGGACGCCGTTCAGTCTTTGCGCAGCACGTTCACCTCCCATTCCTTTGTATTGTCGTTTCATTTTATCGACCACACTTTCGCACGTCGGTTTGTTGAACTGACTATTTATTCCCTGTTTTATTGTTGCATTGTTCTCAACCAGTCGTGTCGGTTTGCTACAAACTGACGAGCCCAATAAACTTGTATAACAACTTGAGGTCAGTGAATCACTTGTTTTCATGTATTACGTTTCCAGTACACGTACAATAGAAGTATACTGATTCAGTGTGCATTCTACTGATTTTCGATTAATCGTTATGGGTGAGAAAGAGGTTAAATACAGAATTTCGTCTTCCTTATCTCTAAGCCCGTTCGTAGTACTCGTTTTTGGACACTTTGATACAGAGGTGTGTCTTACTGCATTACGAATTGGAATTGGTAAATGACGTACCACTAACGCCTCGGATGAATCATTTCAACTTGCGCCACGTCCTGCATGCGGTATGCTTAAACTCATTAGCGATATTTCATTACATGCGTCAGTCGATCGTCATCAGTATGCTGAACAGGTTAATTTTGAAGAAACATAGCCATCTGAGAAATACATCTTGAGTAACTATTTCTTAAGCTATATTTGAAAGATAGGAAACCATCGCTGACTCTTCGGGACATGTTCCGGGTAGCTTACACATCCCATTTGTTTGAGTTTCTCCTGCAAGATTAGTAGATACAAAAACTACCCAAGTTAACACAAGAAATGTTGTCTCTTTTGCCCCTGCATCCATTGAGTAATCAAACAAGGTCAGTAGACGCCACATACGAGCGAACTCAATGAGCCACATTTTCATCATTAGTCCTTCCGATACATTGCTGGACACTAAAGACGCAAACTAAACTATCTGATCTTAAGCCAACCAATCCAGGTAACGAAATAGCTCAGTTACAACGCAAATTAGTGGGCTTTCGTGCCAGTATCCGATGGTTGAGTCAGCCATCCAAAGCTTGTATGAGGCGTACCTGATCGCCGCCCACACCGGTGATGACTAGCAACCTTTGTTGGCACCATCAGACGTACGGTAAAAACGTTAGACGATGTCGAGCACCGTGTAACTGTCAGGTAAACCGATGTTTGAACCAGCAGGTCTGCGTGTTTCTACGACGACTGCCACAAGCTGAGCACAAATTGGTAGTCTTTTTTCGTGAAAGATTCAACCTCTGGGATAAACATCTTAATAGATATGAGAGCAGAAATTAGCGTTACCCTTCATTCAATAGCGGAACCACGATCATTGTCCGACACCGCACTTCGAACGACGAATGTTGCTCGCAGTAGGAATCTAATCGTCAGTCGTTGGGTCTGGACCTCAGCTTTCGTCGTGGCCCTTCTCCGAAAGCGGCTTGACTTGACGGACATTTCAGTCTGCCGGTTGATACTCACCAATCGCGTTCAATACGTAATTCGATTAAAGTCGATGATCGTGGTAAACTATCGCATACGGTTGTGATCACACTAACGCTATCCAACCCTACTATTCGCGAAACTTACCAGAAGCTCCTATTTTAATTTCCACAGTTGGTTCGATCCGTTTCCGAATTGGCGATTAGCAGTTTTACATCTCACTGTCACAGGGGGGCAATCAGTGAGCATCCTTCGGAACCGTTTAGCTCCCAATAGGCGGAAAGTCTTCCGAGTAACGGCATTATCCGTCTGTCTACTAGTTCGTGGTTATCGCCGTTGTAAGTAATATCAAAAAGACGAACAATGACTGGCGCTCATGTGGCGACTACCATAGATATCCAACTGCGCACATTCCGGATTTGACTGCAAGCAAATTTGGCATGCGGATACGTACGAAGATCGGTCCTGTTCAAGCTTATGCACAAATTCTAATAGTCTCTGAAGACGTCACAAACATAACAGTCATAACGCCACTCGGACATTTGAATTTTCAAGCATTCTGTTAGTTTTAAGAACGCCCCACTTACGTTTCAATATTTTGTACCCATCTCTTGCAGACTACATGGCGTTTACCAGTATGAGGACAATGCATTCGTCGTTGGCTTGTCACAACACGAACATCGCGCTCATTCGCATCCATTGTCCATCAGGCTGTTGCGACACTCGGCTGCACTCTATAGTTGACCGAGTGCTCTCTTGGGATAGCCCGTGCAACTTTCTTAGGGCACGGACTATCTAATAGAGGAACCGAGTCTCTAGCTGACAAAGTGCAAGCAATAACAGACTAGCCAGATCCACAAAGTTTAAGCGACTTCATCGGTCCAATGGTTCGGTTAGTTTCATCTCTGTTTCATCTTTAACTGGGTGTACCCAATGGAGCCAGTCACAAACTGGCTCAGAGGCAGTGTGCACGTTTTGTTCACAGCCGTCGCACAACAGACAAACAGTGACAGTCGCCATGGCTAGCACAAGTTTGTCGGTGTTAGCACCCATTGAAAACGCAATAACTCATATGTGACTCGCAACTCCTTCGTCTTTAACACATAAGCACCTGCCTGAAACCATCGGAACATGCCGGTTCGTCTCCATTTCTTGATTTAAATCGGTTCTGCCAGGGAAGCTAAAACGTACTTTCTGTGCATTCAACTCTAGCATCTTAAACTTCACAGTTTTCTTTTACACAGGAGCTTTTTCCGTCACACGTTGGTTAGAGCAACCGATCAACATAGGACTCCTACGTGAATTACCAAATTCTTCAAGCATAAACCGAATTGGTACTCTTATCAGTTGGCTAGAGCCGATTCACCATAGTCGTTGAGAGAGTCATTGGATAAATACGGAAGCAACTGACTAGATAACGCATCACTCGTTCGCATGTTTCCCTCCTGGTTGTCCCAAAGAAGCTACTGTTTTAACGAAGTGTGACAGGAAAACGTGAGTTTTACGAATCAACGGTACGTTGGTTTTCTTACGACCTGGACAGACAGTGATGAACTTGCCGCCTAGAACTAAGCCCTGATATAAACCTAAAACGATTACGTCTCAATATTGTGAATTGCAGTTGATTTCAATGGCATTAGGTCTGTCGAAAAGTCTGCCGTGCGGGATAGTACCTAGCTACGTTTGGACGTTGTCACCACTGCTCGACTTATTGAAGACTAGTAGAGTAAGCCATTTTTATTCACCGATCCCATCGCTATTACAGTCTGACTATGCTTAAGACAAGAAAACAGGCATTAATTTGTCCTTGTAGGTTTAGTAGATGGTAAATATGTAGTTTAAAAGAACAGATAAAACGGATACATAAAAAAATCAGAGAAACAAAAACGGCCTCAGCAACAACTTTCTCCTGAACTCTCCGGAAAATATGCCGGTATAACATGCAAGACAACCGAAACTGGTGTGATGAGGACGAGCGATCGCCCCATACTACTTACACCACCACTATTCAGTAGCGGGGTGATAATGTAGATGAAACATACCACCAACACGACAGTGCAGTATGCCATGGAATAGTTCTGGCTGCATAAAGAAGCTGAGCATTAGCGTCTGTGGCAGCCGGGACACTTTGGGACGATTGTCATATGCTGATGAGTGTTTTTGTTTGTGGTTCTGTTTGAACACGTAACCCGCGTTAATTTCTTAAATAAACAACCATTGCGCCATCCGTCTTCTTGGCTCACAAAACTATATTTGTAAATGTACTTCCGCCGTGCAACCACAGGTGCCTACCTCATCATCTAAGGACCTCTACAAAGTCAGTTGCGCGACGTAAAACCTATCAGCGTAACTGCTGTTTGTCTAACTGTTCCACCTTGACCCATTTGACATAACTGCGTCTGGAAGGACCGAAGTCCTAGTCAGCGTAGTCCTCCGGATTAAAATAGCACACACTGCTGAATCCCACACCAAGTCAATAGAAAGGTCAGAAGAGGCCATGTATAAACACACAAACACACCAAATAATTACTGAATGGACCTCTAACAGCGACGGACAACACAGAATCGCGGATTCTCAGGATGCAAAAACTGCGTTAATCAACATGTTGTGCAAACGACAGAATTGGACAAGTTGCACTTCCAGATGACGCTGAAATGAAACCAATTGCCGAATGTCACGTAAACAATGGGACAGTGTTTCCACACGATGCCGATCGGGTTTAGGCAAGCGCCACTCTCGTCGAAGGATCGAACCGCGCCAAAGGTGGAACACACGCTTAGAATAGAATATAGCAAGTTGGATGTTTGTATTTGCACATCTTTTTGACAAATGGTTACTTGCCTCCCTTAAAATTATGGACCACTTGTGTGCTGGACACCTATGTCTACCACGTGGGTGTTGGTCAACAACGTTAAAAACACAGCTACTGAGGATTTTTGCACAAACATATTACAGAGTAACGTGTCACGACACTGAAAAACAGTCTGTCAGCATACCATAATCCTTACCAAGCGTACACGTTCAAGATACATCCACTGAGGCCTAAGTAAACGCCTTAGTCGGTTTCATCAAGTATCACGTGAACACTTAACTTGAAGTTTGTCTGTACAAAAAACTAAAATTCAACCGACAGTAAATCTTTAATCATCTTTGCGGTTGGACAAATTCACTTATCATAGGTTCCGTCATGCTTGGGATTACGTTCTGATTGGCTGACTACCCTAATCTGAAATCTGTACTGGTTTCGGCACATTACAAAAGTCTCTTAAATGTGAGGAATTGTGTAAAGTTGCGAAAATTCTTGTTAATAGGGCCCACATGTAGAGTGGATAAAGCCTTATGTCAAAATGCTGTTAGGCATTTAGATAAAGAGACTTGAGAAGGTCATATTCATGATAGCCGAAAACACGGATGGCACAGAGATTATTTATTCAGGAAAGCAACACATGGGTTATACGTTTCAACATGACAACAGACAAAAACACTCATCTACGTACAGTAATGGGTCTAGAACGTCACGGTTGCCACAGACGCCAATGCCCAGTTTCTTTACCTACCAAGAACCATTTCATGTTATGCTGCACTCCGATGTTTCTTCTTGTATTTCTCCTGCGATTACTTCAATGTCAAAATCCATGCTCTGGTGCCCACTACTGAATAGCAGTGATGTGAGTATTATGTTGCGATCGCTCAACCTCACTACAATACTGCTAGTGGAGAAATAGTCTATTTCTCACAGGAACTCACCCAAAGAAGCTGCACATGTTAGTATTGATATACATTCGTAGCATGCAAGCCTAGTTACACTGGTGAACCAAATTCGGGTAAGGTGGAGATACCGGCGAACAGCACTGTTCCGACGTAGGGGTTCCAGCGATATTCCTGTAAACAGAGACGAGATGAACAAGCATGACATAGAGGCCAGTGAGCCATACATGTGACTTACACAAACGGAAACGAAAATGGCGCCAAAAACACAGCAGCACGTTGTGTTACACAACTAAAATCCAATCAGTTGGCACATAATACTGTTGTGAGCCAAGAACACGGATGGCGCAACGGTTGTTTGTTTTGGAAACTAACACGATTTACGTGTTCAAACATGACAACAAACAAAAACACTCATCTGCATATGGCAATCACCCTAGAAGGTCCCGTGTGCCACAGACGGCAATGCTCAGCTCCTTAGCGTAACCAGAAATATTCCATGGCATAATGCACTGTCTTGTTGGTGATATGTTTCTTCTCGTGTTTCTCCTGCGACTAAATTATCGCCCCGCCACTGGATAGTGGTGGTTTGAGTAGTATGAGGCGATCGCTCCTCGTCATCGCAATAATACTTCTGTTTTCCGCGTACGGGAAGAATGGGTTAGAAAATTTCCCCTCAAGCAAAGTGTGCTGCGATCACCCAACGGTTGGACTTGGCCGTGTGCGTACGGTGGATAAACCCTTGCAATTCAGAACCGTGATGTAATTTACAATACAGCTACTGCGTGCAGTAGCAGTCGCAATGGGTCGGTAATTTCTTGTTAACTGCATCCCCGGCTTGGGTTTGCCCCTCACTGTCATGTTGGTTAGATTGTTGAATCGCAGTCTCCGAATGGGTGCCCCAGAGAAAACCACAGACCAAACTAATGAATCACAGATTCAATCTGAGATTCTAGATGCCGATATGAGATGTGCATGTGGACTCAAGATGTCGTCTGTGGGGACATTGAATGTACGCTGCCAAATCGATACAGCACGGAATGACTGGAAAGCCGCACCGCATTGACCACAGTGAAACTGTGTCCTTATAGCATCGATGCTTCAGCCTTGAGTTATATAAGGCTTGCAGACCGATGTAATTTCCAGGAAGCGTGTGCTTGTTATACATTCTATCGGATGGTGGTGTTCGGAAGTACGGCGTCCATTGTGCTGTAGCTGACCGCGGTGTTTGAGCCAATTCCATCTATCGTGTCTCATACACATTCTGATTAATCGGTGGTCGGAAATGGGACACAGATGGGATTGAAGCAATTCAGCTTCGTTGGCCGGAACACAGCTTACGACGGGAGAGGAACAGATTCCGGAGCAACTACCTCACGGGAAACTCGCAGCAGGTAAGCGAAATTCTGGTGGTCATTAGCTGCCTTATAAGGACGTTATTGGAGTGAGTGTTTTGCGTTGTGATATCAATCTTACGTCTTGGGAGGGCTTAGGCTTGAACCGGACCGTATGGTGGAATATGATCCGGAGAAGCATTCGGAAATTCAATTAGCAGGAATTGGGCGGCCGTTAACTGAAGCACGCGGTACGCAGAGGAAATATAAGTGCCATAAATGGTGATGACATGACTATGTGGTGTTTCAGTGCAGTTGGCTACGAATGTGCTAGCCGTTTTTAGTTGTTAGTTCATCAGCGTGCTCATAGTACACCGTCAGTAAAGGTACGACGAATACACGTTGTGTGTTTTATATCTACATTTAGCATGTATCAACCAACAACCGCCGTCATTTGCTGGATCATCAGCTCTCCTTCTCAGAAAGCTGATTCATTCTGGCCATATACCCATTCTTTTTCTCCGCTTTGCTGGTTAGTTGTATAATTATCTTGTTTGTCTTTCAGTTCAGCTTTAAATTTTTACCTCTGTTCCCCATTCTTTCTGAAGCGCAACAATATGCTGAACCAATGAATCACTATACTGAACCATTTCTTGCCTTGTATTGTGAACCAAGAACTCGGATAACACAATGGTTATTTATTCAGGAAAGCAACACATGGGTTATACGTTTCAACATGACAACAGACAAAAACACTCATCTACGTACAGTAATGGGTCCAGAACGTCACGGTTGCCACAGACGCCAATGCCCAGTTTCTTTACCTACCAAGAACCATTTCATGTTAAGCTGCACTCCGATGTTTCTTCTTGTATTTCTCCTGCGATTACTTCAATGTCAAAATCTATGCTCTGGTGCCCACTACTGAATAGCTGTGGTGTGAGTAGTACAGTACAGTGTTTTCAATGTCTTTCTTCCCAGCGTATATCCTACCATTGTATTCATATTGTTATTTCTTTCGAAAAACAACGATTTCACTTCCTCAGTAGCCTGTAAACTGGCTAACCAACATTGGCCGGCTGAACACAAAGGCCACCCACACATGCCTCCTGGACTTACTTCTTCCAGTTTACACTGGATACGCTGTGTTTGAATGGAACTATAAGTGGTGCAGGTCAGGTCACTGGTGGTAAGTATTATGCGCAAGCGTCCCCCGGCTTCAGTCACTTTGTCAGCCTAATCCGAAACGGATACCATCAACCGTGTGTATGCATGCGAAGGGCTAATGCGTTTGTCCGCTTGCCGATTTGCTACATGTCACGCAAACACATACCCATTAGCTTGCGACCTTACTATCACGGTTAAACTAATATATGAACAAAGACAAGGCTGCTGTTCCACCGACTAACGATAAGTTTGCATTGCTGGTTTATAATCAATTCCATTCATGCAGCAAGTGTTCAGCTACGGTGGCTGTTCTTCCCCAAGGGTAATATGTGCATAAATCTGAGGAGGATCGCTTCACTCAGCGTTAATAGTAGTTGTGATCACTTCTTGTATTAACCCTTTGATACAAAAACAAACATAACTGGGTATATAGAGAATACAAGAAGGAAGGGTTGAAAATAGAAATAGGACAGCACCAGAGTACCTTGGTGTTACCTGATTGGGTTCAGAGAAGTCTTTGACTTGAAAGCAATTAAGATTGGCTCCAAATCACAAGGGTTTGACAGCTATATGTCCATTTGTAGCGAAACGTGCATCGACAAACAATAAGTATGTGAACTCCAAGAGAAAGAGAGATTTGACAAACCAGCTTCACAATGTGATGCTGACTATTGGTTCCGTAATTTCAGTTGCATGGAAGCTTTTGACTTTATGAATTGTTAAAAAACATATAGGTCATTACCTGCGTTCGACTGAAGCTGTTGGAAATAGCTAACCGAGGTCCACAGTAACTCTTTCCGAACAGTTGCTCGTGGGTCAGGGCTTCCATAATTTGATGTGCACATGTTCCTTCACTTGTCTATTTTATTTTCCGCTCATTCCATATTAACGATATTGTTATGATATCCTACAGTATTCAGAAGATAATATACCTCAGAGTGTCTGTTTCACATTTGTGGTTATCACCTGCTTATCCTTAATCCGCTAACAAAAGTCACAAAAAATGACTATGATAAGGTCAAAAAATCGCCCCATGGATGTGTACCAATTTACTTTTCCTGAAACGTTCACCAGTGACGCATGTGTTGATATACATTAGAACGTTTACCTCAAGGCTACATGTTGGCAGAGAAGCCCATACACATAAGGCATCAAAAGTCACAGTAATATATCACTAATTTAGAAACGAATCAAAGCGGAATTTAAAAAAAAGCAATCAACAAAAATGAACTACCTTTAATTCAATTCATATGAACTAACGATTGGTGATGTGGAGAATGGAAACAGTTGCTCTTCGAGCTATGCAGGGAAACAGATTGTAGCTCACCAGACAAAGTCAGAATTCACATTTTACTGTCAAGCACTTCTTGAAAGACCGATTTCCATATGCAATGAAACACAGAGGAGGAATGCCATTGGTCCTATCTAAACGTGACCGAGTCGTAATAACCACAGGTGCAATTATAAGCTGGGAATAATGAAAATGCGTTTGCTGTTACTGCTGCTGACAATCTGAAACAGAATTACGATACTCTCTCTCATTAATTCACAGACAGATGGATAGGGCGATTTCTTTTGGTCACGAATATATTGGGCACCGCTTGAGATGGACAGAGTTACGCTACGTAGAAATGTGAGCCGGAGCACGAGAAGTTTGTGCATATAAAACAAATTTAGTCCGGATAGTATCGACTCATTATCGTGACAAAATCGTTTAAAGGATGAGGTGCGTTTTGACCACTAGGCAAGTAACAAGCCTTGAGTGGTCATTTAGTGGCGTATTTCGAACATTTCGAGTGGACGGGTTGGTCACTCTCGAGTATGAGCAAAATGCAGATGTTTATCACGACACATAGGGTATAATCTTATTACCGTCTATCACCTTACGTGTGCTGAATAGCGTAAAATTCTACAGAAACGAATCCCCAATAGACATTCCCAACATCCTAAGAATGTGGCCCATTCTTCAGGGGTCACATTTGTTAAAGCGCCTAACCTGTAGTCTTGATTTAAGCTCGATTTCTGATCGTCGATTTATAGGTACCTGACGAAGTTAAAGTGACACGAAGATTCATAAATTTACCGTGAAATTGGAGACTGTACCAAGAAAATAACGGAACAAACCGACCCTAACTGGTTCTAACTCACTTGTGAGCATGACAAATCAATACATTGAGAAATCTAAACGAATTGGAAGAGTTCCCCTCTAATTTCCACCTCCAGGTCATAAGTAGACGTGATCACGCTGCTTTGTCGTTGTCATTTTTGAATCTCTCTTCATTACTGTTTACAAATTGGTATCAGATTCCTTTCCGTTGTTAGGAATTGTGGTGATAGGTAGAAACGGAAATTGGGCACGTTGAACGTGTAGCAGCAAAGTTACCTGTAGTGTTCAATGATTATGGTTTTGTTCCTGGGCTATATATTCGACGATAACGGTTTAATAGTTTCAAATCAGTGCCATCTGGTGACCATTGTCAGTTTTCAGCTTTTGCATACAGTCTTCCTAATGTCAAGGTAGTCTGGTCAGATTTACATTTCAGGGGTTTGAAACGTCAATTCTGTACATTGCCTGTCAAATGTATTCCCTTATTTCCCAAACCCGCATAACCAACTGAGTGAAGCAAGTCGTGTCGGAAGATGGAATTGCGTAACTGTTGTAGCTTAGCAGTAGAAATCTCTGCCAAGCGTTGTTGGTCAAAAATCAACACTTGAATGGATGCACAGAATATATTTAGAGGAGATCCAACCGCGAAAATTCTAGGATTCGACAGGAATCAAATTAACAACAGAAACAGCACGCGCAGACGCGACAAGCGCCCTACCAGCTGGTCTGCGAAGCCAAGCCGGGAGCTCAGAAGTTCTGCATTTATGCTCGGTTATCCCAAAAACCGTGAGTATAGAATCCACCAAATGATCCGGGGATTGAATGCCAACGCCGGACTTCTCAAACAGTTCACGCTGGAATTTACCAGCGTCACTGTTCAACACTGACATTGTATTACTGGTAAATAGTGTGGTAGTAACACAACTCTAATATTCAGCGCTGGTGCTGGCGGATTCTAGCGCGAACTGTCTAGGGAACCATGCACGGGTACAGAACTCCCTGGAGCATTTAGTGGATTCTATGTGACATACAGGGTTGGTTGGACAACTCAGCACACGACATGGCTTCGGCTCTCAATTGACAGAACGTTTGCCGCATTCGGGCATGCTGTTCCTGTTGCTGGCTCGAGTCCTGTGTAAACGCAGAACTTTCACAATCGGACATTTTTTAAGTTATCAAATCCACCAAACTACATACCAAAAAAGGGATAAGCCGTCAACAACTCTCTAAACCAGCTTTTCAAAATTTTATTTATGCAGGCTGCTGAATACGGATTCACCCTGGCGTTTACGAGAGATATGTAATTTAATTTCCTGATGCTACTTGGTTCACTCAGCGGTCCACAGTCAACCAGCCCTTACCGGCGCGTCGTAAAACAACAAGAATAGGGAACATATGTTGCGAGGTTCAGACGTGTCAATCCAAACAAGCGGTTGACATGCAGATACTCCTAAAAAATCTTAACTGAAAGAAGGGCACCTGCTAATGTTCATCGATAGAACGTTGCTCGATAAAGCATATCCCTGGCTAGGCTAACAATCCCAAATTCGTTCAGGCGGACAGACAATAGCAGAGGAGTTTTGGATCATTTCCCCTCAGTCGTTCGAAGAGACGACGTCGAAACAAAAGTCGTCAAAGTTGACTTAGGTCACCAAAAAGATCAGCGAGTAAAACAAAATAGAAATCAACTACAAGCCCCAGATTCCCACCACAGAACGAGGCCAAGAACAAAACTCCGGTCAAACAACGAAGGCGTGCGGAGACCGGAGATCAATTAAAATGGAGGCTCATACAGTACAGCCAGAGAGTACATGAAAAAACTCATCAAACAAAAAAATTAAACGCAATAAAAGCAAAGTAATTCTATTATTTATAAGCGTACATCTTTTATCTATCCAGGCATTTCCTTCTGGATCGCATCTACAAGAAGATATTACTACAAATCACACCAAGTTACTGTATGAGCCTCCAAATAAAATCCACCAATCACGTGAAGGCACTGACTGTCGAGACCGATAAATACGGTGGCTTTCGGCTTGTAGGTCACATCGGACCGTACGTTTTGTCTGTGTCTTTCCGCTCATTGGTTGCCAGTGCCCTAATGACCTTGGATGCGTTGCGATGACGATAATTGTTTTTCTGATCGACAACAGTGCCTCAATGAACCAGCGCACAATTCAAGGTACGACGCTACTGGATGTTGCGAAGTCTGCCGTCGAGCTTTTTTTCAAGGTGCGAAATTACATTGACTTATTTCTTCACTTTTAAAAGATTCGTTTAAGTAAATCTAGGGTTGACCGCTATTTTATATTAACTTTGGACTCTGAAACTAGCTATATGAAGGTGAGGTACTAATTGATTTATTACTGTGCTATAAAGTTGGCTGATTGGAGGCAAAATGTGGATTTACAGTGCCTTCATATTGCATTAAATAATATTAAAGCCAACGGACGAGCCTCCCTTAGTGAGGGGCTTCAACGTACATTCCGTATGCTAAATTTGAACCGGTTACAACTGGGTCTTGAAAATTATGGAATGGTTGGTTACTATGATTATTCATGCGCATGCTCTTAATTCAGGGAATGTTCCCGTCGTATATTGAGCCTGCGGTAATTTTATGCATAACGGACGGGTGTGGTAATTTCAAGTTCGACGAATCAGTTCTGAAGGTAATGTATTTGTAATGACGTATATTATCTTATAGGATATTTCCCTTTCATCAATTGAGCCCACCGTTTTTGGTCAGGCGCTGACAAATGCACCTTTTCGATGGGATTATAGACTTTATTCGATAATCCTCCGTTATCCGGCCCTGTTGGAAAGCATCAGTAATTCTTACGTTGATGTACAAGATTCACCAATATTACAAACCTCGGAGCTCACCGGTGGCAGAGGTTACGTCATATCTGATAATAGAGAGCTACAGCAATCTTTGGAGTCTTTAGCTCTCAAATGTCAACCAGCTGTTGTGATGGATTTTGTGTCGGACGTCGGCGTCACTGATTCAAGAGAAAGGGATGTTACGAACTCGAAATCCGTGGTTTCATATAAACAATTGGTATTTGTTAAACTAATGGGAAGAGTTTGCTCAAACTGGCCTATACCCGAACCCTTTTGGCCTGACGATGAACTGATTTCTACTCATCTAGTACGTCTGTTTGAGTTTGCTTACTAACATTTGCTAGCCTCCAAGGTCACCTCACCCAAAAGTAATTGTTTCTCCAACTCAAGTTATGGCACCCAACATGCCGGAGTACTTTCCTCTTGATCGTTATGAGCTGGAGCCCTCTACTTTCACTCAGTATCTTTGTGGTCATGATCCGAATAAAGTGTGGCAGTGTTTTGGTTATGACTGCAAACATCAGACTGCACCGTTTGGATTTCTGAAGCTCTCGTCAGATTTACAGACCGCCCACTTACATGTACTTCCATACAACTATCCTGTGTTTTGTCAACTGTTGAGTATGTTATATTTGAATTCATTCTTACCTCTAGACGAATTGTATGAGATACATCACATGCGTATGAGTGAGGTGTGGGGTCACCAGTTTATCGGTTATCTTAGCAGTATCCCTCGCTATTATTTCATGGTAAGTGTTCTTTCTTTCTAAGTTTAAGAATATTTCAGCCCTTGACCAAAGCTTTCGAGCGTTTTGGGTTCCAAAGCGTAATTAAACCGGAGGCTATTGATCGTGTTTTGCCTTATCAACTTAAGCATTCGCTACAGAAGCTCAGGCATGCTGCGAAATTGGAATACGACAATTTTGTAAAGCTGGCGCATAATGAAGAAGTGCCCCAAACATTGGTGACGGTAACTTTAATTCTTCGGGTCAAGTTTCCTAACCCTTATAGCTTCCTCCACAATCCCTACCATATTCTTTGTGGTCTTTACGTGAGTTGCGTCCTTGTGTTGAGAAACATCCCAGACTATCTCATCAACCGTATGCTCGCGCTGCTGATGTAGATCGGCGTGAGCTACGATGTTTTTTACGGGCTATTCGAAACAACTTGGATGATATATTCCGTGGGATACGTAATGACCGACTGGATGCGTCAGTTCATCAGCAACCAGTTGCAACAATGGGAGATTATATGAATTATAAAGCGTCTCATGAATGCGAACTGCCGCTTCGAGAGGTAAATCCTCCACCTGAACGTCTAGATACATTTGGCAACCCATTCCGGAAAAAATCTGCCTGTCTAGTAGTCGATGAAGTTTTTGTTGACGAAATGGGCTTATCACCAAATGTGCCAGGTGGCGCCAATGCTTCTCTTGTCAGTCCTATTCGAAAGAAACAACACGTACTGTCTTCAAACACTGTCATCCGAAATAAGGGTACGCCTTGCTTTCCTATTCGTTTATCAGTGTAGGACCGCTCCCACCCTATATAAATCACTTGAATTGGCGTGAGTTCTCACCCAAAAATTCACCTCCTGGATCTCCAAGATCAGTCACTAACTGTTCAGGTGTGTTTTTACATATGGTGTTCTGATTTTTTCGTAGACGAAAAACCTGTCATTTCTAGTACAGGTAAATTACCTAGCTTGTCAAATTCAGATGCAAAACATTTGAAAAATAAAGTACTGTCTACAAAGGAGGCGTTCACTTTGAACGAAAAAGTCGTCAGAGATCTTACAGACATTATCCGCCAACCATGTACAGGTTAGTCTGACCTCTTACATATTGCGCTCGTCGTACATAGCAGACGACTGAATCGATTTTCCCTTCTTTTTTCAACAGATGGTCCGAACGTATATCAGCGACTGAACGAGCTTTCGGGTACACTTGGACAACGGTACGCTGCTGTTTCAGCTATTATGTCAGAAGCCCTGCGGTTTAAGAAATCTGGCCTTTATTATCTGCTGAAGGATTGGCGAACGTGCATATTACGGAATGGGGCTACGCTTCCATCCTTGGTTTCAGAGCCTCAACGCCCTCTCCTCTCAAAGTTCATGGAATGCCAAGTAAATGGGTGGGGTTGATCTGTCAAGATCGATCGCGTGATAGCCCTTGTAAATTCGCCCGAGTCCCTTCTTTTTGGCGTCCTGAGCAACATGTACATAGTTAAACTGGCGTCTACTGTACATTGAGACTATTTCAGAGGATGATCAGGTCTTTTTATACAGAGCTTGTACATACGACTCCCCTCGTACCTCTTCTGTACACACTGGCGATGTATATATCTCTTTACAAATACATTCGTTTTGATATTCACCATCTCCGATACTTAAAGGAAAGCTCTTTTTCATCGTTTCCTTGTTTCAGGTCATTCAGTTGTAATGGTTCTGGTAATTGAGGACCGGCGTTACAGTTTTGAAGAAAATTCACTCGATAATTATCTTGATTGGCTATGCTCACTGTCTTCTTTGAAAGAGGATACGATCATGTTCACCAACAACGTTACGAGATATACATCGAGTTCTGATCTACTGTACGTTCACCAAGGAGAGATGGCGACTATTCTTTGCAATTTGGAAGGTAGCAACCACAGGGTTCCTCGCTTTCTGGCCTCCGACGATGCTACCTCGTGTGTGATTGTTGTCTTGCGTTCTCTTAACTCATGCACCATTGCTCATCTAGATGGACCTCGCCGAGTAAGAAGTTTTTTCGCAAAAACGAGGCGGTTTTTATCGAACTCTGGAACCGTTGGCAACTCACACGTACACATGGTTGGCGGTTTCAACGATGAGCGGAACATATCTCGACAGACTCTAGTTGAGGTGCTGAGGGAGATTTTGTCTGATTCCACTCGCGAATACCTGTTGAAGACGTTCTGCGTAGCAGATCTCAACACTAAACTAGAACACTGCAACCAAGGGACTAGAAGGAATCGTTTAATGCCGTTTCCCACTGTGACCGGACTATCATTCGACTGGCATACGGATACCGCAGTCGCTGCTACGTTGAATTGGGAGGCCCGTGGTCCCGTGCCCTCACTAAGACTGTCCAGGTTACAAAGTTCTGATGACATGCACTCAATAGTTGAAGTATTTCATCCGGTCAACTGTTGGATGGTTATTAAGCCCTTTAGTTACGCCTACGACGTCCTTGATGATCCTGAGAATATGTCAGCAGATGCTATGCGGAACTTATCTACCACGCCGGACCAAGAGCCCGATACGTTTTTCGAAGGTTTGCGGGCAGCACTCACTTTAATGTACCGTTGTCCAGATTCGATGACGTGGTTTGCTACCGGTCCACTCCATTTCTATCTGCCCGACACACGAAATCCGCAGACTGACTCAGGCCAGTCTTCAATCTTGTCATGGATGCCCCTAGACGAAAATTCTGCGAGAGCCGTCCAGAACGCTTTGACAAATATAACCCCCAGACGGATTCTGAAATGACCCAGTGTTTTAGACAGTACTTTATTTTGTTTGTGCAATACATAAATGACAATGACTCGTGCTCGCACAATGTATAATGGACAGCAAAAGGTGAGTTCACGTTAGCAGCAAGTTATGTATGGAACAGTTGGATGTTGATGTGTAAGGTGTTTTTCAATACACACCGTTTGGTGTCGGAAGTTATTTACATATATGCGAGGCGTGCATGCAACATTGCGATAGCGGTAAGACTCCAAATTGGGGTGTGAACGGCTGCCTTGTTAGGTTTGGTTTGCATCGCCTCGGGACTGTAGAATGGTCCTTGTACTTGGTACTCGCGTACAAACAGTACCGGCGCAGCCGGTTGGCCAGGCCCCAGTTGTGCCGGGACCCAGATTTCGGGTGGTGGCATCGGTTGATAAGGCATGGCTGAAGGTGGGTGGACGATCGGAGGGGCGACAGCTGGAGGCTGAGGAACCACACTAATGGGTGGGCTCGGAGGGCGCTCCACGTGCGTTGGTTGATACTCAACGGGCTTAGATGCGCCGCTGCCCAAGGAATTCTCTTGCCACATATCGTCATCTGGAAAGGAATAATTAGATGAAGGGAGGAATGGACAAATTATAGTGCAAACCTTCAAAGTGGTTTTTCATGTGAAATTGGCCTGCATTTCGCGATCCCAAAAGACATTTTCGCGACGACACATGGAGAAAGCCTAAAACTGCACCATAGTACGCATGTGTTTAGTTTAACGCTAGGTGTGGTGGTCCTGAGGTATGAGCTGTCTATGAGTGCAGTATTTGCTTAGGAGGCTTACCTCTTGATTCGTCCGATCGACCACCGAGCCAGACGCCATCGACCATACCGCTACCCTGGGAGGCGGAATAACTCTGAGATGGACTTTGGGGAGGATTGATCCAATTTGGTGGTTGATTATCGAAAGGGATTGATCTAGGCGGCTCTTGGGCACCTACCGGTGGGACGTTGTACGCCGGCTGTGCTTCTCGAGGACCTTGGTCGGGTTCACCTTGAAAGGGCAATTGACCGCTACCTGGTGCACCTTGTGGAGTATGTATAGCCGGCTTGTCAGGTCCTAAGTGGTAGTTGTTCTCTGAGTAGGCGGGCACGTGAACCTGTGTATTCGAGCCTTGGGATTCCACCGGTAGTCCACTACCTTCTGCGTATGAGCTCTGGACAATATTGAGAGTATGTTTTTGCAGTGGCTAACTGAAACTCGAACGACTAATCAACGTTTAATGTGCAATCGGGTGAAGAGGAACATTGCATGTAAACTTTATCAAGGGAAAAACCACACCTACAGTTTACGTGGGGTACATTGCACATATAAGTCACATAAGACGGAAGGAGTTGTGTGGTTACGATAGAACTAGATTTCTGTCACGCCAATAAACCTTACTGACAAGCGTCGCTCGATTTCACCTGGCTCCGAATATTATGACGAGCGTCGGAAAATTGAACGAAAGCTGACCAGGGTCTTGCGCAAACACCATGAATATCATTTGGTTGAACAGTCGAAAGAGTCTTTATTTAGGAGTAAAAGGTACCTACCTCTGGTCTGTGGTTGTACTGGCAACCGAGACCATATGTGAGAAAGACGGTTCTATTATCATCAGCCAATCGCGCCGACTTGACACATGGACTGAACATTTTGAGGAACAGTTCAGCTGGCCTCAACCTGACGATGTAGACGACGAGACCTGACTGGTCAGTTATTGCGTCCCAGACAACCCTTTATCGAAAACAGAAGTGGCCGTGGAGCTTAAGTTACTGAAGCGTAACAAGGCTCTTGAACCATATATCCTCTCTCCTTCCCTTTTCAACGATGGTGGAGAGAGGTTGATATCAGAACTGACAAAACGCCTTCAGACGGTTGGTGAAACCGAAGAGGTACCTAGTGATCGATGCTTATCAACAGTAATTCCCCTTTTCAAAAAGGGAGTCCAGTCACTGTGATAGCCACAGAGGCATCAGTATAGTGTCTGTTGTGTCTAAGTGACTCTGACGTTACATTAAGTCGGCTGACTAAGTTAAGAGAAAGTCAGATAAATGAAGAACAAGCAGGGTTCCGACATAATCGTGAGCGCGTTTATCACACTTCTGGCTTGCGACGAATCTCGGGGCGTCGACATTCTTAGAGGCAGCTGACGGTCGTGATCTTTTCAAACCTACAAGATGCTTTCGATTCGGTTGCTCGGAGCGTTCTTTTGAACTGCATTGGAGTACCAGGGAAATACGCCAATCTGTTGATATCATTGTATGCTCACTCTGCAAGAAGAATGAGGGTTAACGAACAGCTGTCTCGAACGTTCATCACTTCTGGTGATGTTCGTCAGGGATGTCCGGTTTCCCTCTGTTTTTGTCATGGACGACATTCTGGGATGTGTGCTTGAAGCATCCGGTGAGCTTCGTGTTGGGCTTCTTGCTGTGGATGATATTGCTTTGGTGAGCCTCTCTGCCGAAGACATGCTGAACAAGGTGAACGACCGGGCTGGCTTGTATGGAATGCGCTTCGCACCTTCAAAGTGTGATGTATTACTTCAAGACTAGGGCATCATCATTCCTACCTTCTTTATTTTAGTGAAGATGTGAACCGACTTGCATTGCTTGTCTCCTCAAGTAGTTTATAATAAGCGAACTGACTGCGTGAGTAATACGGCCGTTCGCCGGCGCGTATTCCGGAACTCTCGACATACGCGATCAGTTGGCCAACTAATCACGTTGCACAGCCTACGATGATTGGGTCACGTACTCCGCATACCAGTTATCGTAGCGGTCATTATATACTGAAACCACTAATAGCTGGGTAATGCAACGTGATGGTCACAACGTGGTTACGAAATATGAAGACCCTGACTGCTCCATTGAGCAAAGTGAGTGGGTGTCGTCTGCCCGGCTGGATCCTCGTGATCACTCAAACCTATGGTTAGAGACGCTATCCGAGATGGTAGTGTGTCGCAGTCAGTGGCGTACCTGCATCCATACCATTTCTAGTTCCTTCACTTAGTCCTCTTTTATTAGTTTTATTGTCACTTTAACCTTTTCAGCAACATTTCCTCCAGGATATTCCACATCACTGTTGGGATGAGCGACAGCCGAGTCACAGGTACCTTCTGGTCATGCTCATGGCTGTTATAGTTACGGTAATGGCTTTGGCAGATCTATCCTATAAGCTTGTAATACTGCCAACGGGATGCCAGCAGAAATGGCGAAGGCAAGTATCGTCTTCACTAACCTTCGTTATCTGCGACTTAAGGTAGACCACTGGTCGTCGCTGATGGGGACATTTTATAACGCGTAGGTAAGATCTATTTTGCTCTGTGGTTTGGAAACGGCCTGCTCGTGATGAAGATGTTGGCAGACTTTCGATGTTTGACCATCGTTGTTTCTGTCAAACGGGAAAATCGCATAAGCAATGCAGCCAATCACTATCGTGCATGCGTTTGTAGGTATGAGAGCTGACTTCTGTTCCAAACGGGAGAGTTACATCGATTAATTAACATCACTTGCGACTGGGATTTAGAAGATATGATTCTACGGTTAAGGGGTGGTAGAGCTGTACGTGTGAAATTTTTACAGATACTCTGTCTGCTGATTGCCACCACCGCAGACGGCAGTATACTGAAGTTTAACTGTCATACATCCATAGGAAGGGGAACAAGCCCTAACTAGAAACCAATTGCCAAAAACATTCGTTTATTCCTAACGGGCACGGGCCCGGTCAGAAAGTACTTTGACTTGGACCACTGCTCACTGCAAGAATGATGTGGAATACTCTAGAACTTATTAACCAGAAAGGTTAAAAGTGGGTGAAAACACCAAAAGTGCTGTGAATGCAGGCACGCTGCCATCTCGGACAGCGCCTAGCCATCAACTTGAGTGATCACTCATTTAAATTCGACTATCGGGGCGCCTACACTTTGAAATTAGGGCGTTAGCTTCCTTGCTGTTTTCCTAGTCCCGTTTCTTTAGGTGCATTTCACGGGTAACAGCCAAACGGCGACATTCTCGCCGCTGGACTCAATTAGCGATCTTTTTTCTACAGTCTCCCGCCATCGAATCTGTTAGTGGTGAGAACCCCATGATAGAAGATGAATCCCGACTGAAGTGGCTAACCGACTGGCAGCTGTCTCTGTTTCCTGATTTCAAATTATCATTTATTTACCTTCCGCCAACTGACAAAGAGCGTTGTGCGTGATAAACGACCAATTGGCATCCTTAGTGCATGTTCTAATAATTCGTTTGTGCGTTCTTAAAATGAACAAATGAACTCGCTGTCGAATATCTCAAATATCCCGACGGAACGCAGATCCTAACAGTCGAATACCTAGTGACGGTTAACACAGCCAAGTTTCACAGCGGCAGGTTAACATGGAACTCGCAGTCGCCCTAGACACGCGATACTTAACTTTCAGAGAAATGTCTTAGATCACCGAATACTGCCTCAGTTTATGAGATGGGGGCTTCCAATTCTCTCCCCACATTGCTGCCGCCAATCTCCTGCACTCAAGAAATAGGCGACGACATTCATAAGTTTATCCAAGATCAAGTCAACCTAATCAGAAGTACTGCAGGCAGTTCGAGACTGCAAAGCGCACCCTGAAGTATTTGACGGAGCGCAGTTTATTGTCTGCTGATCTTTCAGGACCTCATTTATTTTGAATGTAGGCCCCATTTCCAACACCAATAAAGGTTGACTCAGGTACTAGATGCCCGGAAATCTCTTGATGCAGTACGTAAATGGGTCGTGAGAAAGCACAATGCACGGACACTTCTGTCGAACCGGGTCGGGAACGAAACACACCTAGATCCATGTGCTGACCACTTATGCGGAGAAACCAAAAAGAGATACTGGTCAATGCTAGTGCCGTGAATATTGTTGTTCGGAAGAATTGTCTGGAGTAGAGAGAGTTAATGCAATAACCATGAAAGCCGCAGAGGCTGTGTTGTGGATACTGTCTTACTCTCACTTGTTGCTTGGTTGTTAGTTATCAAGATACGAGCATTTTGATTTTAAAACTGTTTGATACTAAACGGGAGTCCCGGATTATGCTTCTTTACTTCGACGTGTTGTTGACAATGGTGGTTATGGTAATTGCTAGATGAATAATCGAACGATAACCATACGGTAGCACACCAACAGACAGTAGTGAACCAATATACAGTTTGTTAAATGCTACCTAGTAATCGCCAAGTGCATGTTAGGGAAAGTAGGAAATTGACCATCACAATATCTTCAGAATACAGTCAGTCAATGACTTGCCAACTTTAGATAGATCACGGCGGTTATGTAACCACTCTTACCCTATATCCACAGTAGATAGTGAGGACGAATCAGTAGTTGACACTAGTGGGGATTATGGTTCACAGAAAATTGAGATAATTTGTCACATCACCATGCACATGATCATAACGCTCACCTCCCACCAGCTGGCTTCTTGTTGTCCAGGTTTAGAGGATCCGGACCACGAGGGCTCTTTAAGTGAAGCAGGTGCAGATGTCGATGGAGGCTGTGTGTTCTCAGGACTTACCAGACTATCTTCGTCGTCGGGTAGACCACCATAGTGAGTGATTGGCTTGAACGACCATTTAGGTTGCTGTGTCGACGAGCTTGTTGTGGATATTGCCGTTGGTTCCGTTGTTGTTGGTAACTGTGTAGTTGACAGTTCCTTGGAAGATTCCTGAAAGCGCCAGTTTCGTGTATGTGGTATAACGACAGGTGTTGTTGTGCGCGTGGTAGCAATCACCGTTGTTGTCAGCAGTGTTGTAGAGGCGAATGTGATGGGTTCTGATGTTGTAGTTGGCTCCTGAGTAGTTGTGTCGGGATATGTGGTTTGTGTGACGGACATGACTGGCATTGCCGAGGTAATGGCGCTGCTTCCTTGCCCAGATGGCTCGAACATTGGCGCTGGTGGTTTGTACGGATCGGCACCTTCAATGGAATCTTTGCCGAGCGAATTCCGGGCATCTGGTTGTTTAGGCGACCACTGATGTTCACCTGGAACCTCGTATGGTGGTTGATTTCCTTCATATGCACTGCCTTCTAAAGGAAAATTGTCAACTGGCTGCCTGTTGGGAACGATGTACGACGGTGATAGTGTAGTTGGGAGCGGTCGCAGAATTGGGGCTTTACGAAAGTCACTTAGAGATTCGCTGGGAGGTGCCGCTTGTGGCTGATTCCCAGGTGGAATTCCATCCCAGTTGTGTTCCTCCACCCCACTGCCGGCAAGCTGGAACAGTAGCCATAAAGGCATGTGCATAAGTCTCTTGTTTATCACAACCCATGAACTTCAGCAAGAGCGATAATCGAGCTTAGCGATTCCATCCGAGAAAACAGCTTGCATTAAAAGGACACCATAGATCATGAATCCTGCTCACACTAATACACTTCACGACCCAAAAATTAGTAAGGCATACGGACGGTCAGATACCACACTAGTCAGTTTAGTTAGAAAACTAGGCCAAAGCTGTCAACAAAATGAAACTCACGCAAACTATTCCTCTGAAACGAAACCTTTAATGAGGCGAATAAGTGTCCCCAAAAGATGCATCTGAATGGAAAGGGCTGTTTATTGTGGATGGCACATAGGAGCAATGTCACGATACACTGTCGATCATATGTTAAATGCTACATGGTACGCAGTATTACAGTACGGTACTGAACGTGAGGAATACGAAAGAACTGATTTTACAATATGTGATATGTACAAAAAACGACTTACAACCCCAAAAAATCATATCTGATTAAGTAAATTATGACTGAAACAGGCACAGTACCAAAACAATGAATTGCAACATCATTGTTAGACTAAGGTTAATGCGACGATTTACTTAACCAGTGGTTAAGAACTCATTTTAATTTGTCGATCACATTGATGTGTAAGATCCTATGGTTAGTTTATTTGTCTTAATCGCTTTTCTGTTAAAGCTCACGTGCTGTGTTATTCCATTATTTGTTAACTAAATTACTTTGAGCGGTGCGTAACTTGCGGAAGGTCGATGATAACTACGTTCAAATACCAACCACGCAGTCGCGGGTTCGAACCCAACTATCGCGAATACTTCTGTTTACATGTGAGCAGCGTGACGGTATGCAGCCTACGTGTTGTCTTGTATACTACACAGCTGGGAACACCTGATACTCTTAGTTAAGCAGTACAAAGTGAGCAGTCTAAATATCCCATATCGTAAAGCACGAATTATCCGGCATTACACCGCAGATTGGATAAAAAAAAACATGACAGGAAAGTTAGTTTTAAATGGTTGGAAACACAACAGCTGGACACTTCCAATAACAAAGATTGGGCATTGCATGACCGATGGCTTTCATTATTCTGAGATGGTATCAGTTAGTCAGTTTATAGTAAAAAAGAATATGCATACGAATCATCTTGTTCATTCATAAACAAGTCGACGATGCGTTTCTTAGAAGTGCTCAACAACAGCACCATTAATTTTCAAATAGGGACTCATTAGACATTTACATTACTATGAACTAACAAAAAATTATGACACTCGTTCTCGAAACGACTACTACCATGTCTTTCTGCAGACATAATGCAGCTCTTCAATCTAAGCTAATATTTATCGCCATTCATTCGAGCTTGTGTTGGCTTAGTCGTGATGACGTTCTATACTAATCGCACTATTGCGACTTCACTCTTAGACTGTCACGACTGTTCCAGTTGTCCAAATCCGAGAAACTCAAAAGTATACCGTCCGCACATGGACCAGTGATAAGTTGTACGATACAAAGACATAGAAAGTTACTTTTTAAATCAGTTTTCCGCTGCTTCACATGCTCGGCCGTTTGGAGTTCGAGTCGGCGATCCTACCTACGAAAGTCTTACCAGTGACATTCACCGTTGTGAATATTCCATGTCCCATTCTCGAGTGATGGCGCGACATAGTGGATTACTCTACCGGAATATACTCGGTTAGATGTGTACATTAGAATGCTTCGTCATCATACCGCTGATCAGCAGTTGACGATTTTCCCAAATACAAAGGTGCCTTCATGTTAGTCAGTCGATCTGCACTCTAGAGCCAGTTAAACGCAGGAATGTAAGATGAGAACATAGTATCAGCGCTCTAAATTAGTACTTCAGCGAACGGACTCCGTATCCACTTCGAGGTTGACATTTACCGCCAGTTGTTCCATCTTTTCTCAGACGAAAGAATAACATTGTCTATAACACAGAATGCCGGAGTGGATTTCCTACCTGATGGAAAGCTGACCAATTTTGACCACGCCGACAATAAGATATTGTTGGTCGACGATTTCCAGACGGATTAGATGATGTTAAACGATAGTTCCCACTCCAGCGACTACTCCAGCTTCAAACGTTCAGGTGCAAATATTTACTTGGAGTGGAGTTGTGATGAGTTATCATTAGGTTAACTGCAGTAAGTCAAGATCGTCTCCAGGGTTAGGGATCTTGTAACTCACACAGTAAGCGGTTAGAAACGCTAGGGAAATTTGCGTCCAGCAATGCAAATGATGCTGACTTTTCGGTGAATTTTGTGTAAAGTGAAGACAACTAGGGATGGAAGCGATAAAGACCACTTGGCTGCTCGCAAAATGTAGAGGCACGTAAAATGCTTGAGTTCAGAGACAGTGGTTTTGTGAATCAAGTATTATCCCTCTTTCATTCATTTCTATACTAGGCCTTTATGTTTGTGTATGGTTGTACTGCAATTGAATATCAACGACGTGCCGCCGTCAATAAGCACTCCTTGTCCAATCGATTAAAAACTGTGACCAAAGTACCCGTCAGTAAACACATTCTGCAACTCTCATAAAACGAGACTTAGAAAAGATAGGAAGGCTATTTTAAACGCATTTACGATCAAGCATTTGCTCTGTTCACAAAAAGTGCAACAAACTGCAGCGTGTGCGAACATACAGCACGATGCACGACCGACAGGACTAATTACGGCGGGAAGCAGTGATTTCAAGGTGAAAAAATTCCGTACAAATCTCTACGTCTATTATACCACCTTATGGGATGATGTGCGCAGTTAATTCCCTGCGTTACCGTAGACTATGGTATTAGTAAATAGGCTTTCTACTAGTTTGGATGGTTCATTTTAAATTTAACGTGGTCATGGTCCCCCGGTTGTTGGCTCGGTAAAGCAAATTCGATCGGCAATTTCAACGCTACAAAACGCCTGCAGATACAGGACAAGCTAGATTTTTTTTAAAATGAAATCTGTAGATTATTTTTAGACGAAGACTGAATACTTTCAGCACGGAAATTGCTAGACGGTGGGGTACACAGACAGAGCTGGAGGCCATAAGTATAATTAGCGTGATGAGGGTAAAGAGCGGACAGAGACGACTCTACTGGAGTCTAATGGTCACACACCATATGCGATGTGTGACCAGACTTCATTAACGACTAACCATTTCATTGAGCCCTTCGGGATTCTCCATCGACTCGAACTGAGCAGAACGGGGCAATGTGGGTTCCCATTGATTTTGCTCAGGGAAGTGTTGCATATCTTCTGCTGCTGCAGCCGGGCGAGACAGCCCAGTGGGTGGTAAATGAAGAGGCGACACGTATCCTCTCATAAATGGTTGGCGAGCGCCCGGCAACTGCACCACCAACGCATCTGGATCACCATTATTTGACGACGCTTGATGAAGACGTTCCGCTGCTTCGGACAGAAGCTGTAAGGTTTCTGTGACTCTCTCGTCGGGGTTCACACTGAAGTTATCATGTAGAAAAAACGTGTGTGAGTATGGCTCAAAAGAGTGCAAAACAGAAAGCTGTGTCTAAAGCCGACCGAAAATGGGACGCGCAATGTTTTGTATACAAATGAACTACTTACAATTTATAAGTAGCTAAAGAAATGTCCGTGTTCAGAATGAGGAATACCAAGGGATACCGGCATGAACTGGATCCGCAATCAGCATAAATACGCTGTTTTGTTCCAACTAGATTATGACGGGGAATACTTTGGGAGGAAGTGCAAACATCTACATAAATTTATGGAAACGAGCGCGAGAATTAGATTTTTCCCATGGGAAAAAGTGTACACATTGGTACCTCGAATAAAGGAGCTGTGGTGTCAGCAGACCGTCTGTTGCCACTCACATGTGAAACCAAGGCCTCCCGCCAACAGCGAATACAAATGACTAAACGGGAGAAAATTTGAATATCATACATCACGTTTTTCGCGGTTTTGGTATCTAAAACACGCTACGCTCGAACGATAAGTTGTGTCTTATACGTATGGAACACATGTTAAGATACGAATGTATAAGTTTTTACGGTACGCGCGGAAAAATTTCCAGCGACAATCGGACAAGTTGATACTTACTTAGTTAGATCAGGAGGGCTCCAACAATTTGTATTGTTTGTGTCGTTCGTTTTAAACGGCATACTGATGGCCGGGCAAAAATTGGCTCCGGGAACTGCAAAAAAGTTCCCTAGGGATGTGTACTGAAATCGAAAAGGGATGTATGCGAATACATTGATGAGGAGGACAGACGTACATACGGGGTTACCATGAAGGATACCGCAGCAAAATCACTTTGAATGAGCGGTTAACAAGAGAACCGTACAATATGCACCAAAAAGCAGTGGCCTTTGGTCAATATAGATGGGCATTCGGCATAGGTTAAATGAACACAATGACGTTAAATTAATTATAAACTCAGAGTAGGGTCTGACAGGCATTGATTGTTACAGCTAGAAAATCATTGTGATGTGAAGAGTGAGACAGCATAAAAGCTGAAAACAAACAGCATCCCAGGTTCTTGGGAAAGTTAGGGATGAACAAATCTGGAGGCAAAGCTTCATCATAACTATTCATCCGCTTTCGGTTGATTCAACGGTTTTTTGGAGAGTGTAACCTAATAAACGGAGCAATTATGCGCGAGAAAAGGAAGGTTTAGCAAAACAAACAGGTTTACTGTGTACGTGCACAAAAAATTTATAAATGGGCGTGAAATCGAGAATACTAGAAATTTCGGACCATAGATAAGTGGCAGATGTCGTGCGACAGAAATAAAGACAGACCAACTACGGTATAAACAGCCCACCTGCTAGCAGCTACATGGTGTGCTTTTGAGGAGTTACCTGGGGAGAGTGGGAATAAGAATTAAGCGGTAGAACAGCTAAACACGCATTCAGTTTGAAACACGCAAAATAGCATGACAAAAATGTGCCGATCGCCACGGGGCATTCTGGACCGCATAAAAAGGCTTTATCGACAGATCTTCCGAGTCTGAAGCATCGAAGAAGGAAGCAGTGGAACTTGAATACGCTATATGGCTGCACGCTAATCGTCTGCTACGCCGGTCACCCTATGTCAAGGTCAGTCGGTGATATGCACAGATGAACTCAACGACTAGTGGGTAGCCGCTGCCTATAAGTAAGTGTTTAATCTTTGGGTTCCATCTTTCCTATCTATTGCTGTTTAATTAAAGTTTGTTCTTCCACCTATGGTCGTATTTTATTTAGACTTCAGTGTCTCCTTGTCTATGATACTGACGAAGCACGAAGAACACGTACCTTAAGAAAACCAACCCGGAAGCCCAATATGGATACAAGTAGTGAGGCACAACCACATTTACTACGTCGACATCATGTGTTAATCTAAGTTTAGATGGTCCGATCATTTACACTGACAGACAAAAATCAATATACACACACACCCATGACCCAAATCAAAGTGAGGTTTTTCAAAGACCGCATGACGCCAGCCCCGCATATAGACAATAACGTGCACACACACAAAAGTAATGTGCAACCCATCAGAATAACCGAAAGCTTCGGGAAATGCAATAAGTGAACGGAAATTGAAGGTAGCGTGTTAGGGCAGAATAGGCAGCATAAAATCACCGTTAACGTGAAAAACTGAAATATCAAAACAACACAGATTGAAGAGTCAGCAGCTTTGAAAAATATCACTACGCACTGTTAGAATATGTGATAGCACACATCCACCACAGCAAAAGAATCACGCAATGTCCCGGATCGGATCAGATGTGAATCGAATTCGGATTGAAAATAAGAACCGAACAAAACACCACAAACTTACAGGAAAGTCGGCTGCAGACATAAAAACCCGTTAAAAAGGCAGAAAAAAGATTGATATTATAATGTAAGAATATCAAACCAGAATCCAGATTAAATATAATCAATCCAGTTTTACTGGCACAAAAAGATTGACAATTCAAACTGAGTGTTTACGTATGTATTCGGCCAAATTACAGCTGATTTACCATTACCTTAGCTTATTATGTTTATCGCAAATCACAGACATTAGACGGAAAGTGGATCACAGTTGAATTTTAAATAAACTAGTTTTAGTGCATCTCGGCTGTCACCAGAATCTTTGCACGCAAGTTTCATAGAAATATAAAATGTCTCCATATTATCTTCGTATGTCTCATTGCCAATTTAAGATGTCCCAGGTAACTGGGTCACGGCAAGCTTACATTGCACCTGGCGGCACCGAGTCTTTTCAATTTGTGAGGACCAACACATACCTGTTTTTCAATCTACACACGTCTACACCCCGTTCGCTGTCGCAACCAAGTTAACCTGCTTGTGCAATTTTCGATCGACATGAATTCACGCTAATGTGATATCGAAATATCTTAACCTAGAAAAGGTATATAAAAAATTCAGAAATAGTTGGGAAACGTCCTGGTTACAAGTCTCGGCTTTGTAGTTCTTTGTTTGGTAAAAAGATGGACTCATCATCTGCTAGCACTGTCATTTATTTTTTGTTTAAAAAAACAATCGATAAGCCTTAAATGCTCGGATATGTTACTGTATTGGTTTAGAGTGCAGTAAGTGGAACAGAATATATACCACCGAAAATAAAACCAAGTACTGTAGATATGTACGGGTTTAACCAGTAAAACAAACGGTGGTCTACTGATCCGTTCGAACAGGAATTTCTGAAAATGCAGTTGGCGTGTTCAGCGTGAAACCGATAACAAGTTTTGTGCTCGAACTAACTTTGGATAGTGGGTCATCCAGAATAGCCTGGATCGCTCACGATTAGAAGAGATACAACCGAAGGAAATGAGGGAAATAGTAATAGAAGATTATAGCATGAAAATTCAATCAGAAGCGTGTGAATCATGAAAAAGAAGATTTAAACGATGGCGTTCTCAAGAGTGATCTTACTTTGCGCATTAGAATGACTGTGTTTGATTACGAGTCTTGGTGATGTTTAAAGCTTTGCGCGCACCCTGTCGTAATCATGAACCATTTCCTAAGACCAATGTATTATTTTACTGATGAGTAGTCGGGGATTTGGTTAATTTCAAGTTGAACATCACCCACAATTGATCGCAGCTGTCGCATTCCCATAGACTTTCCAGTCGGCCCCCTTCGAAAAGAAGCACTAGACTCGAGCGAATGTGGTTGAGCGTTCACATATGATAATTCGGTCGTGCCTAACGT
>JTDE01021680.1:0-32956 GCA_014338405.1 Paragonimus skrjabini miyazakii | reverse complement strand
CTACAGCTTACGACTTCATTTCAAAGAGGGCTGACTGAAGTTGAAGAGAAAATGTGAGTGGTATTCAGTATGCAAAGCCAGGTGACTGATTTCGTATCAGTAAACATGTATTTCGCTCATATGGTGGATGCAGCGGCGTCTGTGACTGAAAGTGCATGAAGTCGTTTCATGACTTCATACTAACCGACCCACAGGGTCGAATCCCAAATTCTAGCAAGTGCTCAAGGAAGCTGGCACTAACAGATTCAGCATGCATGAACGACCTTGGGCTTGACCTGACGCTGATGTGGCTTCTGCCATCGACAGTGATGGAAAAAAATTCACGGACAGACGCAAAAAGTGATAAGAAATAAAGGTGAGTTGTGTGGATGCAATTATGTCATTGATTACGATGCGCCACTATGTCGGATAGCGAACTTTAGCCACTAATTTGGATAGTTGCAAGAGAACTCAACGTAGTGGACGGTATCCACCAATTTTACTCGATGGAGCAGTCCTTGTGCACAAACATGACAACATCGTCGTTTAACCAGTACAGTGCGGTTTTAGGAACGACGCACTCAGTTGAGCGTTTTCTAAAAAAATAAGCACTTCTGGCAGCTAATTCCGAACGGCTGTGCGGTGCGGGCAAGGATATAATGACAGTGACCGTTCTCATTACACTCATGTCTAGGAGGTATGTGTTACTGTTGAAGACAATCTTGGCAACAAATAAGAAATCCACACAAGGTGAACCACAACCAATAGAGCTACAAATGGAAGAGAGACTGATATTCAGACGTGTTATGTGTGTAGCGGGATGGTTTGTTTTAGACAGAATATTCGACGTTTCGGCGCCCCAACCCGGTTACATACCTCAATAATGCGCATGCTTCTGTTCGCAGATGGCAGCGCGCTGTTTGCACATAGCACGGACGAACTACAGCGATTGGTCACGACTTTCACGACGGCGACATTCAAGTTTGGACTGGATATCAACACAGGTGCTATCTGTGCACCTTCACATCAAATCCGTGTTAATGGAGATGTTGTCGACAGCTGCACAGATTTCTGCTACTTGGGCAACAATCTGTCCACCGATCTGTCTGTGGACCGCGAGTTAAGAGTTCGTGTGGCAAAGGCTAGTACTGCTTTCAGACGTGTTTAGAAGAACCACAACGTGAAACCGAGCACTAAGCTCTTCGTCTACCGCTCAAGGGTGCTGTCTATACTGCAGTACGGCAGTGAAACGTGGACAGTGTATTAGCGGAAGGTGCGCTCTCTGAGCCGCTTTCATTTGCAATGTCTAAGAAGCATCTTGGGTATTCGGTGGTCGGACATGAATCCGAACACTGAGGTACTGCGGCGAGCGGACATGCTGATATTGAATCAGCTCGTTGGCTGGGTCACGTCCGTCGGATGGGCGATGGCCGTATTCCGAAGCAGCTGCTGTGTAGACAACAGAGATCAGGTAAGCGAAATCCTGGTGGTCAATGGCGGAGATACCAGGATGCTGTGCAGATAAGTCTTTCAAGTTGTAACATTGATTTTAGATGTTGGGAAGACTTAGCGTTGAACCGGACGGTCTGGAGAAATACGATTCGGACGGGCGTCCTCGAGGTCAACGAGCAGTTAGTGCACGGCCTGGAACGAAAGCGTGCGGTACGCAAGGGAATCATCGGTGCCATAGGTCATGGTGACATGACTATATGGCGTTGCGATGTGTACGGCCGCGAATGCGCTAGCCGCTTGGGATTAGTAGGCTACCAGCGTACTCATAGTGCACCGTCGGCGAAGAGACAACGAGTACGTTAGGCTCAGGTACGTCATATCAGCATATCCAATCTGCTTCTGCTAACTACTGCATCGACCGAGGCCATGGTCGTTTGGCAACTAATCCGCTCCTCTTTCCAGAAACTTGGGTGTCTGTGATCTACCAATTTTTTTCTTGGGCTTTGTTGGTGTATTGTATGATGAATCGTCTGCCTGAACTTTTCGTAGTTCAACTTTGAGTTTTGTTTTTCAACCTTATCCTCCCTATAATGCACTAACATTCACTCATATACTTAAATGCATCTTGTATTACATTTTACATATCTTTCTTTTTAGTACAGATCTTGTCATTGCAGTCTCTCTCTGTTTATTTTCCGAGAGATAAGGGTTTCCTTTTCGTGCTAGTCATTCCATTGGCTAACCAACATTGGCCGGCTGGATACAAAGGCCTCATTCGCACACCTACTGGTCTTACTTCTTCGGGTTTACACCGGATACGTGGTGTGTGAGTGGAACCGTAAGTGGTTCAGCGCAAGCCGCTTGGGGTGATGGTTTGAGGCGCAGGCGTCCTTTGGTTTCAGTTACTGTGACAGGCTAAACAGTTTCGGATGCCGCCAACCGTGTAGTCACGTGAATACATGACAGCAAAACGACGTAGGTATACGGCAAAGAATAGATATCAACGATCCCGTCAGCTTCTAACATTTCTATCCTATCTAAATCGTGCATGGGTGAAATGCTACCGGTTTAGTCAAACCTAGTCAGGAGCACACTAAATAAGTGGAGCGTCGATCTGATCTTCCGTATCATCAACGGGATGTTTCGAATGGACAGAGGGAAACATCTGCAATCAATGCTCAAGGTTCATTGATTCTTTCAGCGTGATCGGACCGTATTGTGGCCCGAACCGCCCTTCAGCGCATCAGTGACGTGAAATAGCCCAGACAATATGAAAAGAGAGAGATAACGAACTGCATGCATTGAGTTTAGGCGAAAAGCACTAGGAACGCTGTGGATGCAGGCATACCATTGGCTGTGACAAGCTGTCATCTTGAATTACGTCTCTAAATAACGAGTTGAGTGATCACGAGGTTCTCATCGGGAAAGGTGACATCTATGCACTTTAATTATACTTCGAGACCACATCGTTGCTTGACCGCTTCGTGATTTTACTTAAATGTTAGCGGTCTCGTTAGATAGTGCCCGACAAACCTGGCACGGGAGCTAACCATCACGAGCTGTGCACTTGTATTACTTAACCAACTGATCGAGCAACTAGAGTGGTCTTTAAATGAGCGTGAGCGAACAGCCGAGTTACCCACGCGATTACCTTACTTGAGATAGGCTATTCAAGGAAGACAACGATAGTAGAACAAAACTAGTCTACTAAAAGCATCGTCTTGAGTAGGCCGCGGTTTGGAACTACAGTGTAAAATGATAAACGTTTCCTTTCGACGATAACGTCTTTTTGACACCAGAGGTGCGGTAGGGCAGCAAAGACATACACATAGATGATTGAGCCTTGGACTAAAGATGCCAACTAGTCATCTGCTAAGCCGGACAATTTTGCTGATACCACAGCCGGTTGGCATGCGGCGCAAAGTGGAAAATTGATAGTCTGGCGTAGGAAAACGAAGATAAACGCCAGTAGGTTAGTCGACGTTCGTCACTCAGGGTACGCCGACGGCGATTAACAGGGTACAGTGGTATGAGTGTTGTTTTTTCGGCCGAGTTGTCTGTAACCACAGATGTCATGGTGCTTCCACATACAACTCGGTTGTTTGTAACAAACATGCATCCACCACGATACTGAACGTCTGAGATAAGACGGGAGTTCTTTTTGTTAATATTTAATCATGTTTAATCTAGGGTTGTTTTGTGGTTTTCTCTCTTACTGATCGTGTGACTGTTAAAGATAATTACCATTCACGTTTGTGTTGTTGTCAATGGCTATAGCCAAATTTACTACTCCGAGAATAATGCCATACAACCGAAATACGTAAGCTAAGTAAACAATTACGGCATTCACATTTCCCAGGCAATCTGAAAAAATTTCGCAGGTGGAAGCCTCGTCCTATGTGATACACAAAAACCAGCCCCTATGGAATCGCGCAATCCAAATGGGAGTTTTTCCCTTAAGACCTCACGAATTAGGTTAGTGCAACCGACAGTGAACGATCACGAGGAGCAAGCAACTGGAACGGTTATCTTTCCGTTCACACAATTTGACGGACAGAATCCAAGCAAACTAGACAATTGTGAGCGGATTTACAGTTATGTGCAAAGCCCCATTATTATCAAGTTAACCGATGAGGACTACAATGATCATGACGAAGGGGAAACGAATTGGCACCCGTGCACATACATATGTATATACCTGTGCATGCAATCATACATACACCGGTCAGCACACCGCCCAAAGATCGATTCGAGTCACGACATACACTGGCAGATGCAGTGGGGCCAGCACAGCCGTTAGAAGTGGGAGTCAGGCCTGTCGAGAAGAGGCTGTAACAGCGCAGTATGTTGCACACACCTGCATACGTGCACATTTTGACTGTCCAATTCGACCGACAAAATCAATATTGTAGAGGGCGGCATACGAATTGGGTAAACAAACCAATGTGTGCAAGTATAAGCACACATATTTGAAGAGCGCCAGATAACGCAGGAGCCTTCTGCCACATAGATGATGGAGAGATTTCTATCCAGCACAACATAATGACAATGTCAAGCCCTGTAAAGGTCGCGTCGTGTAAAGCCACATTTGGTGCAGTTTTGTTTATCCATCGAGAAAAGAAAGCCGCCGCAAACCTTTGAAGTCTGCTGGTCTGCTGGTCCAGAAGAAACATGGAAACTATTTTGTCTGTGCACACATAGGTCAGCTGGGATATTAAACGGACCAGATGCGTTATGGTATGAACACGAATAGGCGTACCACGCACAAACACACACAGTGAGGACGAAATCCGTAAGAAAGAATCCAAACTAAATTTTAAGCAGCCCTCTTGATAGTTACTGACAAGGCAGCATTCCAAGACCGGCTTATTTAACCAACATTCACAAAACCGTCATGTATTGTTAGGAACCACAACGCTAAGGAACCGATTTGGTGGGTAGCACGCGTGGCGAGAAAAATACCATTAAAACACAAACATTAGAAAAACATGCCTGTAGGTCAGAAAAGTTATGAATGAATACTGCGCTGTCTACAAAAGACTCGTGGATTAACCAACTTGTCCTTTTATTCAGCAAGGTAATTCCATCTGTTCAAGTTTTATTGGCCTTTCCTACGCAGTCAATTAATGCGATTTTTACAACTGTGATCAAAATCAGGTCAGTAGTTTTCACAAAACCATACCTCCAACATAGATACACCTTAGAAAAAGCAGATCGCAGTATTGACGAACATTCCACCGACTACCCGGAACGATTTGTGAGAGTCCACCATTGGCACAGTGCGTTTCTGCAGTAATCTGAATTTCTGGGGGAAAACTTGGAACCATGACACAATACGAACACGTCTGCACACCTTAAACCCATCGAGCGATCGATTGACTGTATGATGGATGGAAACGTCAATCAAGTCTGTCCGAGAACCCAGTAATTTTCAAGTAATCTTGTATACCCGAGATGTGTAAACGTGAGTCCATGCGTCAAGTCCTGAGTTTACATATGTTCAAAACAGCAGGCGACTATCACGTACGGATAGCATCACAAGAGTCATATTGTACGTAGAGAAGCAGTAGAACGAAAGCTGTACGGCGTTAACGATCTTTGCCACTTCCATCCGAAGGTTCATTTGACAGGGCGGATTGAGCTAACCACATCATCGTATTTTAGTGGCATTGTTTTCACGATGCTTCACGTTTGCTGATCTGACCTTCGTTTCCCACGGTTGAACTGACACATGCGCATTTTAATGGATAACGTATTGAAAAACATGGTCGCCCATTGTAACGAACAAATACACACAACAATAAGTTACGAACTAACTTAGAATGCTGTAAATAGTGGCGGAATGAGAGACTAATTTACCTTAGTTTTGGTTTGTTCGTAACGTGTCTGCAGACTGGTGATCGCTTCAGAAATTTCCATTTGCAAGTGGCGATTAACCGCTGGGAAATTGAACGAGCGCTCCAGGCGAACAGTAGCCATCACAATAGCGTCTACAAACGGAATAGCGAAATAAACTTGAAGAGAGTGAGATCACGCGGAGGTGTAAGCACGAAAACAGATGGCTATTGAGCAAATGATGGAATTGTCTGATTGGTAATAGAAAAATGTACTTGGTCAGCTGATTTTAGATCAAAGTACTTTTGATGTTACTCTTCAGAATGTTAATAAATTACTGACAGAAAAATCAAATCAACAACAAAAAGTAGCAACCCAGATGGACATATTTTACCCGGAATGATGACCCCTAATCACGTTGTGTTTAAAGGACAATAGTTGTGATTCTGTATATAGATTTGAAACTGAGTTTAATTTATACTGTAACATGAGCTATCGTTGATCTCGTTAATTTAAATAAACCTCAAAACGTGAAAAATGTAACTGTTTGAAACAGTTGGAGACTCTTCAATGATTATGATAAGCTCCTATGACAAATAATTCTCAGCTGGCGGTGTCAGTGGTCGTGACGTCACCAAAATAACAACTGATACACTACATTTAGATGAAGCCTTCAGGGCTCTTGAGGACTTTGTAGTTATATCGAATAGTATGCGATCCCTTTATGTAGTGTTCAGAACAGCAAGCGCCTTATCAGAATAAACATATTAGATTATAGTTTTGGACATCCAAGTTGGCGGGTAATCGCAAACGATAAATGGTAGAAACAAAGACGGGGTAAATACAACAAAAAACAAGGATGTGCAATGTTATTTAAGTGTATGTAGGATAGGTAGTGCATAAACACTACACAGTATGCCGGATGTCCTTCGACCCATGCAGGACAATGTCAAACAAAACGCATCGCCTCACTATTTGAATGGGCACTTGCTTATATCACTGCAGACTGAGGAAATGGTGCTACTCAAGTGGATTAATTAAGCTACGGTCCTAAATAATTAGCGTGGACAGACACCAGTAGCTCGGATTCCTTCTGCAAGCTCAAGGGACCGCATCAGTTTATCAAACTATCTTGTACCCGACCGATCTCAAACAGCGAGTTTCAAGTAGTCTGTGAATCACAACAGATGAGAAGCCAATGCGTTCGAGACAGAGAGCTGGTGATTTCGAAAATCCTAATGTGAACAAATGCCCATTATCGATCGCCTATCTTGTTAATACAACCATACCATGCTATTGGCAAAGTTAGAAAGTGAAGTGAACGGCAGGAGGTGATGAAATGGTGAAACAAGAGGGAATAAATGGTTCCAAGATTGATACCACCGCTCAAACAAGCCTACTCGAAAGTTTGTTATCCAAACTAGATTAGTTGTTCAGCGACACAACACATACAACGCTAGTGATCACCCGATACATTGGGGGCAAATACTAGAATACTTGAGCTGATATCTGAGATCAGTGCGACGCAACAACGGATAACGCACACTAGCTGTGTCCAACAGAATCGTCGGAAACTAAAGTGAATCAGACCGATGCATGGGACAATAGGAAAGTCGCGCGATTTATCTTGTTTTTAGTGGTGCGTCGAAAGCGACCTGTTTGCGTTTGAATTGAACCTTTAAACGGTGCTTCAGAAAAGAGTTGTTTCTTTTTTCTCACACGGGGACGAAAACATAACCATACAGCCCGCGAATCGTGTCAACATTTCCCTTAAGACGGATTATCCTGTATGACGTTGCTTGTAGTCTGAATGTTCCCGAGTATCTCGGAAAGCTGAAAAAACATCGGTGATCAAAACGTTGAGTGGGAGACGATGTTCCGATGGCCACCGAAATTCACGGTCGAAGATTGTGAAGTCATGGATGCCCCAAGACTGTCACTGATGAACAAAAAAACGGTCGCCGTCGTGACAACAAAAATGGACCATTTGAAAAGTATCTACCACCAGCTCCAGCAACACTTTGGCTTCGAGGTTCTCGACCTTTAAAGAACCCATTAACAGACACTATGGTCTCAGCAAGACGCATGGTGTCGCATTAATTTGAAAATTCATCCTGCACTTCGACGAGCACAAATTCAGCAGGTTTTCCCGATTCATCACTAGCATTGAAAATTGCATACACATGTATGATCCTCTACTCAAGTCCCAGAGCACGGAATTACCAATAGACAAGAGTGTAGTTTTACAGCTTTCCAAAAACAGAAGAATTTACGCATAAAACAATCTGAGATGAAAGAATAGGTCTTTAAAGATATTCCAGCTGAATCTGACACAACATAACTCAACTTTCAGGGTGTTCTGATGCCTTGGTTTACCGCTCCAAAAGGTGCATTCATATTGAGTCGAGGTTGAATAAAAAAATGAAATCATGACAGAGAAACTTCCCAGTCACTTAGGTACGGGAGCAAACGCAAGATCTTAATCGAGGGGCTACATGGGAACATAGAATAAAACAATAGTTACCGATCAGGCGGGGCCAGATAGCCACCATTTGGGCGGTCTCTGCACCAGACACATGTAGACAAGAGGACATCAGTTTAATACAGCTAGCCTGGCATACGGAGCGCAGCGGTTTCCCTGCACAAACGGTGCAAAATTGAAAACGCGCCATTCCAGCAACACATTCCGGTCTATGAGTGACCTGTAAAGAAGATTGAAACACACAGAAGGATACTCATAAGACTGTACGTACGTATGCGATTGATGCCAGAGGGGATTGGTTGTTGTTATTAGGGCAGCGGTAGTGTTATAGACTTAGTTTAGTTGTTCAGCGAACAGTCCAGGGGCCGCTTGATTTACAAACAACCTGAAGGGTTAAATAAGCTATACGAAACCGTTCGGTCGTACAGATAAGGATGAGAAAATGTGAGGAAACCAGTGTGCACATGTAGACAATTGGTTCTGTTGTCATTGAACTAAAGTGATCAACAAGATAATGTAATTTGCATCCACAAATTCCATTTTCATATATGATTGTGAAACGAGACAGGTACTGTGGTTAGTTCGCTTTAATCCCCGATTGTACCATAGGAAACAAATACTATCAGGTACAACACACTTTATGTGATTTGAGCTTGTAACAACGAGGAATACAAATCATACCGTTGCGATCTGAGTTGCCGCAACTGCTTCGTTTTAGGGATTGTGTGACAATTCTTCTATAGGATAATTCATTCGGGGAGTATCAGTGATTGCGAAAAAAACAGGACATTTAATCGAAGTGTTATGAATTATGCATGCGAGCGAACATCTATCCTGAAGCTGTTTCACTGATAATCGGCAGTAAACCATAAGACAAGAAGCATCAGTCAGTAACCTTCAGTCTGAGATCAGCATAGGTCAGACACAGATAATTATATGAATCAGCATCCAACCATACCTCACACAAATAGGCCGAAAGATTCAGCCAGTCCGAATTTCAGGAGGTCTTTCAACAGAATGTCTTCCATTTGTTCATGAGACCAATAGAAACATGGATGACTGCACGGCAGAGCGGTACCATGTCAAAAATTTCTTTTCAACAAACTACCCATAAACCTATTCGATGAAATCAGCCGAGTTTGCGACCACTACTGAACAACATTATGACACTCAATGTTACGCAAACTATCTGTTTTGGATGGCTTAGACAGAAGATGGATTGTTCACGGAAGAAGTTTGTCCGAAATGAATTAAACGATCACTGTTTTGGTTTTATCAACCTAACAGTGTGGAGCTCACATTTGATCTAGTAAGTCGTAGGACAGTAACTAACGCTCCGATGAAAGAGCTGAATACAAAGTGTTAATTAAAATGGAATATCAGACGTGACGACCAATTGTTTTTGTTAATTATTCATCAGGTCAGTACAGTTACGGGAGTTATCAAAACAAAATTAAGGAATTGTTAAATAGAGTGCATCCTGTCAAGTAAGGGCTGAATAAGAAAAGGACGAGTTATGCAGTAGTCTAACGAGTGATTATTTAATACAAAATGGTCACAAAGAAAAGATTCCTTACTCAGGTAATTTAAGAATTTCATATTTCACAACAACAATAACAAATGCACGCACTTAAGCGCATCTTCAGCTGAAACGAAGACAATGATTATCTCCCATGCGACCACCGGATCAGTCAGTTTCTAACAGAACTCAAACAAAACCTGGATGAAACGTAGTATTCATTAATGGATCATCATCAAGAGACGAAGATGCTTAAGGGCCACACGATTATGAGAAGAGGATCAAGTCCCAATTTAAAGATAAAAGAAAGGTATGAAACGTAATATACAAGATCCATATCCAAACTCAAACAACCGGCATCACGGTGATCAAAGTTTGCAAACAACCAAGTTGCAAACGAGAATAAGACGGCACTTTTACATTGGTTGCTACATCGTTTCATTAGCCGTCCTTACTCCATAGGTAGCTCAATCACACAAACGCAGCATTTACGTCACTGAACTCGACCAACCGCCATTTCCTTTAAGATCTTCATCGTCCAACTTCGTAAATCACAGAACCATGGCAGAGAAGAACGACCCAACATATCTAAATTTGTTAACTTCCTTGATTGGATGGGCGGGGGACATCATAACAAACCCATAAACTTTCAAACGACAGATAGCCATGCACATCAGTCCCTTCCTGTTAGCGCGGTACACACTGCAGTAAACACTGTTCCGACAACCACATGAAAATTCGCAATCCACAAGAGATACCAATCAAGTGGGAACGAGAAAGTTCAACGAACCTGGGTAGCCAGTTGTGACAGAAGACGACTCGATGCGGACAACACGTTAACCAGCATGCGTGCTGGTGGGTAGGCCTCCAACATACGTGCTTTTAAACGCACATCAACATCGTCAAATGGCCGCAGTTGAGCAACGCGATCGGACAAACAACGAAGACGTCGGGTCTCTGTAGCCTCTTCAGATGACGATGAACCGCCTACATTGTTGCGACCTACAGTGTTAGATTGCGATACAGAAGCGCTGGCCGGTCCGAGATCGGAATTAACAGAGCCGGTCCGAACTTGCGTCGATCGTTCGATAAGGCTAACAATATTGTCTCGAAGTTGGTTAAAAAAGTTTTCGATCAAATGGTCTAAATGATTGCGTTGACCGGAAATGTAAGCCTCCAGGTCAGTAAAAAATTGGAAGAAAAACCCATGATTAAGTTTGTAGTTGTATCCGTAAATGCGACTAAAAAAATGATGTAGTCGATTTTTTGCCTGCTCCAGGTCTGACCGGAAGAAGTCTGGAATGCACAACAAAAGATAAGTGGGCCGGATATTAGGTATACAAACAATATTTGAACAGACCACAGTTATAGCATAAATCATTTCGAATATGTTGTGAGTTATTGTAGCAGTAGATCTGAAGCTTCAGCTAACATCAGGATGATTATTACAACCAGGGAGCTTGTTATGAACAATGTCATCACCGGAATCCAAGTAAAAACGACTGAGTCCAATCCTAAGCTAAATGTGACATTCAATAATCTAGTTTACGCTCGTTAGTATATGAACAAACTGAGGTCGGCTGGATAGTCAGTCCGGCGGCAGTTAGAGAACCTGACACCGACGTGAATCAAATGAAGTTGAGGCTACCTCCGTCGACTTAACACGCCAGCTCGGATGGGAACTCGAGAATCCCCAACAGCTTTGATTGGAGACACTGCTTAACATAGCCCAGAACTCTAGTCCGTGGAGATATGTGGAGAATTACAATAACATAAGAAACACTAACACGTTTTCCTTACTTCCCATCTCGCTCTCTCAAGCCATTTTGTATTACCTGGAACAACGACTGTGTGTGCTAGGCTTTGTTTTATAAATACACACAACAAAATGTGACCTAATATAATGAGGCTACAGGATCTCATACTGAAACGTTTGAACTGTGTTAGTCAGTACCGGCTGTTTCGAACTTAAGGATTCAGCGGGGAAAAAATGGCCATAAAAATGCACACAATGCCGTATTAGCAGTAAAAATTATGAGAATGTCGTACTAGTGTAAACGGTTTGTGAACTGACGGATGACCACAGTAATGTTTGGTGAACGATGTAGAGAATTTTAGCAGTCTTTTAACTCTTATTACCCTCACATTGAAGAATCCTGTTAGTTTGGGTACGCGAGAGCAAAGCAAAAAGGTGTGGATGATATGTGCAATATCATTCGAATAACTGACAACAACAACTTGCTGAACTGGTTGCCTAAAATGTTCGTTTGTGCTTTGAAAAAATCAAGGCCAAAACAGAATGCAAGAAGGAACAACTAATTTTTAAGACGTAAACAAATGAGTACTTGCAGATGAATTTATTGTGTAAACAACGCATGCGAGTAGGGCGAAGCGAAAGTGAATGTAGTCCAACGAAGTGTGCTTTCAGTGTCCACGAATGGAGCCTGTGTGTAAACCCTAGAGTGATCGCAGGTGGCTGTTTATTCAAATAGAATGTGGCTGCATGAGCTGTGTGGGATAATCCAAAGGTTGTTACAAAAGGAAACAATGTAACGCGTGCAAAATTTATCACGGACATATTGATCAGTGCTGCCTATGCGTTTGGGACAGCCAAGTGGTAACGACGCTCATCTACCAATTACAGGGCAGTATGTTATCGCCCCGGTAGTCGCGACTGCCCATATCTAGTGTTTGAACAACTTAGCAACTCATCTCACACGTGATTTTGTACGTCACATGCCGGTCAACTCTATATACGAAATAGGGTAGATGTGCGCGCTACAAAAAATGTGAAGTAGAAAGGCAGTAAACCATCCGCCCAAATATCTTAGGCAGGCCCAACAAACATATACGATAACTAACAACATGGGTAATCCGAGAAGTACTCCAGTGAGTTGGCATATCTCGTCACCTATGCAACCGTGCAAGACTGTTGAACCGATTATTAAGCATTAGCACTCACTGTCTCAAACAAACAGTAAAGGCGTGCTGAATACCTTGGATGATTGAACACCATAAAGAGGCAACAATGTTCACGCGATTAGTTAGATCCATACTTGACTCTGAAGTGTCATGGAAAGGTATAACTACGGCCGTCCCCAACTCAAGCAAAGTGTAAAATGCTCTGGATGAGTAAACTTCATTAAACTAGCATACCAATCGATGCGACAGTTGCCAGTACCGGACTGAGAGCAATATCTGCACTTTGCTCTAATGTCTTGGGAGTCAGGTAGTTGAATCAAAAGGTCTGCACGAGTGCTCAATATTGACTTTAAGTTTCTCAATCACACCCATACAAGTTATGGGCTACCCATCACGCTTATTACTAAGCAACATCCCTTGTACTCTCTATTTAGTGGAAGTGCCGACGGAGAATTATTCCACAAAAAGATAACACTGCACTAACTTGATCGTGAAACTTTCTTTTATTCTAGCTGTTTAAAAAGCAGTATTAGCTCGCATATTAAACATTTCCGTTACCAATATTTTTCTTGCCGCGGCTGTCTTTTATTTTTTTACTACTCCTAACTTTGGCGCAATAACACATACATACCTTATCATTATTCACAAGCGAAAATGGTTGGGTGTTCACATATGATAATTCGGTCGTGCCTAATGTGAGGTCAACGGCACAGTGGTAAACACGGTTGCCTCATGAAAGCGTTGCCCGTGATTCAAGTCCCGGCAGTGGCGAGGATATGAATTACTGACGAGCTCTAATGAGAGCGCAATTTGTGTCTAGTGATTCTTTTTGAAAGGTGTCGCATGGAAAGTCTATGGGAATGTGACACCTACGATCAATTGTGGGTGATGTTCAGACTACATGCACAGTACAAACAGCCAAAACCGCGATAAGTAATTTACCTCCTGTCTGGCCACATTTACCAACCGGGCAAGGTCGGTGAACAAAACATGAATACAATGACTAGGGAACCCAGTACATCTGGTAACCGCCCCCGGATTTTAATGCAAACCGGTCTTTATGTAAACAAAGCCATACAAAAAACTAAACTCTGAAATTGTAACACGATTCATCTGAAAACTACTACCAGTTCTGAATGAACAAAATTTATCGGGCAGAAGAAGTATTGTTACAACATTCGGATACCTGCCCAGTTACTTTGGAGATTGCTTGCGCTCAATCTCCCGTTATGAGATAGAGTTCCAGATGGTTCAGCGATAACGACGTACACCACCAAGCTCACTTATGTGGGTCTGAGACTTGAGTGTTTCGAACGGTCTATAGTTTCCGTATCAGCACCCCCCATATTGCCCAGTCTACGTAAGGTAACAAATAACATGAAAACAAGTACCGCCTGGTACAGGTATTAACTTACTACTGCACTAGACCATATAGGAATCACCTATATGCCAGACTTAATAGTGTCTCATCGTATGGTGCAGACACGATTAACGACTCAATAAAATCGCAATTAGTTACATTTAGTTGGTCCTATTATAGAATAATCCTCCGAAAAATTATTTAAGCGTATCAGTATATGCTATCTGCGAAGTCAGAAGTTACACGATTACCAACGTTCATAGTAGTAAAATCACTGAACGAAAACGATAGGCGAACAGCTTAATCAAGTGTGACACGGCGCTTCCCATTGCTTCGTGCTTTTACGAAATGCTGAATGGAGTCAACGTGACAGCCTAAAAGTAAGCATTCCGAGTAAAACGTTAATTTGAATTCAAAAGAACCGGATAAACTGGCAATGAATGAATGGAAGCAAGCTGATCAACACTTGAAGCAGGTTTCTTCCGTTGAAAGAAACAGATCATAATTATGCTGATAGTGGTGTAAGCCGATGCCAAACAGCGGCCGCAACCCAGAATATAAAACCAAAAGGGTAGATGGATCAAGCAATCAAATCAGAACATGAGCTACTTCTATTCTGCCGTGTCTCGTGGGGAAGTTTCTATTTTCGTCTACACTCATTTAGGCGAGATTTTTATTACGCAAGTAAATCAAAACAAACTAACAAGATTTGGTTATTCAGTTGTGAAATTTTTGTAACTGATGCTGTATTCCGATATGAAATAAAAGGGCAGGTTTCATTATTTGAAATTCATTGGATGCTGATGAAAAACGATTGAGCGTTTTCGGAAATTGATGACTCTTTTTAATTCACTTGAGATACGTCTGATATATATATATATATATATATATATATATATATATATATATATATTCTGGCCAAGCCATTCAGACACAACGCAAGTTGACCTAACGACAGCAAACGTCACGTGACCTCTGTCCCTTTGGTAATACGAGTTCGATTACAATAGTCCTGAGAAAGGCCACCCAAGTTGATTACAATTTTGGACACTGCAAGTTGTTCGTATGGTTGAGCTCTTCTCCACAGATATCAAACACGATTTCCAAACTGTTTGACTCCATTTGTAGTAAATTTAGTGAGGATATTTTGCAAAATATTTCATCATTTGTACAAATATGGATGAGAAGAGTAGTAGTTATCCTGAGAAAATATCTGAATCAAGTAATGTATAACTAAATGTTAAAAATGGCCTAATAGTGGATCAGGGAAAAGAGATTGCAACTATCCATTATTTTCTATATATAAGAGAAGAACAGTAGACCAAAAATTCTGGGGGGGGGGGTTGAAACTCAGACTAACTAATCCGGATTTAAAAACTTGGTGAAGCTATCAAGAAGTTACTATTAGAACGTGAACCAGCGATGTAGAATATGTATATTTAATGATAGTATGTATTTTTTTCGTTAAACATGACAGAGTTTTGTGATTAACTAATATACAAAGAAATGTAGAGAGTTGTCACAAGCACTGAAATATACACAAAGCAATGAACCTAACGATGAAGTTAGATTATTATCACACTATGCACACTAATTCACTTTGTATGAAGTGAGACGAGCATTAAACTACAAACGGTTAACAAATGTTATCAGCGAATTTCTAGAAATAATCCGACTAAAAATTCATTTTCTGATTGGGGACTATATGAACTATCCAAAATGATAGATTCCGTGAATAAAAGTAACGGAGTTCTAGAGTGCAGAAAACATAAGCGTTATGTCAAAAAATGCACAAGTTCGCAAATGTTTCAGCACGGATCTTCGTAGTTATTTTGTGTGTTGAGTATGATCGGTATGGTCTTTATTCACATAAACCTATTCACAAGCCGGTCATCTGCATATCGCGAAAACTATTGTCCGTACGTAAGCACACCTACAAAGCCCGATGCACACAGCAAGAGATCAAACAGTATTGTGATCCATCATAAGTATGGAACGAGTTGGCATAATAAGTGTGATTCATCAGTCGCGACCAATCATCCAAATAATACTTGAAGAAAAAACAAGTCAGTCGAGGGCTTTTGCAACCTAGGAAAACCACAAACTAAGAAACACGGAGCGAAATGAAAAAAATTTAACTTACACTCAAGAGCAACACTGTCGTTATTCATTTGTTCGGCAATTCGAAGCCAATTCACGTTAGCCTGCTGTAAGAAATGTCGTTGGCTCAATGCATACATATCTGCTTCCATTTGTTTGTCGCAGCAAGACTCATCAGGAACCGGGCATAGACTCATCGAATAGCCTAAATGTATGTAACTAATAGGAAGAGATTTAAAAAAGGCAGTTACCAGTTCCCGAGATGAGAGGTTGGTTACCACGTGCGGATGTATAACGTATTCTTAACCATTCCTGTTTTGATCTAACACAATCCAACGCACGAACTGGTGTTGAATAATGTACGACGGAGTAGATCAAAACATGAACTACAGACCACCAGAAAAACGAAAAGCTGTCCATACTCATAAGTGGGATATAAAATGGAAGACCACCGTTGTTTGCATAATCTATAATTTAAAAAAGTATTTAGGATGACAAACTTAGCGCGGATACCAACAAGTAAAAAACTGACTCAAAGTTATACAGGCTCGCATCAACAAACTACTACCATGGCGCTTAACCAAGCACAACACGATGTAGAATTCATGATAAGTTGACGATACACGTTCTAGAGAGTAACATTTGGGTTGTGAAAATCAGCACAATTCTCACGATGACAATAAATGAAAGGTGTAGGTCAGAGTGAATGAGTGAAAAGAGAATCAAAAAATGTCAACTTAATTATTTGACAACAAAGTAACAAATGGGCCCAAATTATCATACACTCAGCCGTTCAGTGCGTTCTAGACAAGTGGATCAAAAGGTACGAAAATTTTCGTTCAGTGAGAAATTACAGACGAACTGTAAACTTTGGCAAGGCAAAACTGAAGCCTCTGTATGGATACGAATGGTCACATATTGAACAATCCAGTTCAGCAGTCAGACATACAGGTGGTAGACACTAAGATCGGGAACAACAATTATGGATATAGAACATATGGTAGAAAGTTTGACCGCCGACCACCTTGACATATCCCGTTTAGGTGTGATATGTCTAGAGACCCGGAATGGGGCACAGTAACGAATTCCCTGTGACATAAGTAAGAAGAGTACAACTTTTTAGACGAGTTGCCAGTCGACACGGTGAATCTGAGTCCTGATTCAAAATTTACATTCGTTAGGGTAAGTAGTACATTCAATATTTCACATCAGTTCACCTGATTCAGTATTATGATCTTGCCATCTTTATACCTAGACCAGAAATGGCCATCTTTCATGTTTGCGACAGGCAACACATGGTGATAAATGATTAGCATGACGAAAGCATGTAGTAACATCGCCAGGTGCAGTCATTCATGACGTCAGAATTGCTTGCGATAGCCGATTAAACTTATGGGGTGCAAAAGTTGTACGATTCATCCTACTCCTAAACATAGATACTAGATTGATTTGTAGTACAACTAAAAATACTGGCATATATCTAACCATATCTGTCTCCACTGATGAGCCCGTATAAGATGGTGAGAATATTTTTCGTCATCCGCTTGTCTAGATACAAAACTCGACGGCAGAAAAGCGAACATGCACAAGTTGAGATAATTCCGCCATACAGTCTGTATGATGGTGCAGCGTTTGCCACAATGAACACTAATTAAGGAAACTGCCAACAGTTCGATAAACTCGCAAGCTGGTGAACACGGGCTATGAGAATCCTGCCTGATGTGCTGGGTAAAACCAGTAGATATCGCTTACTGGTTTGAAGACCACACACAAACTGCACACTTAGTTGGGAACGCCGTGCGATATAGCAATCAAAATCGCGTCGATGACTGCTGGATCATTTGAATGAGTTCATTCACCCCATACGAAATTTACACATAACACAAATACAACCACGATGTCATAAGTACTTCCAAATTTTCCATTATGTAGATGCATAAAAGAGTCCCTAAAATAAACTTTCGGTGTACATTAACAGCAACCACCCGATGATTGAGATATGGAATACAATACTCGATGGAAACTATCACAGAATATTGTCAGCAACCTCCAGTTCATGCCAGTCTGAAGTTCGTGACGGAATTCAGGAGATGGTAGTTACTGCGACATTTTTACATAAACACCTGGACAATTCAATAATAACCTGGGCGGGACGAGAAAACGTTGGAAGGAGATGATGAGCAGATAAGGGAGCAGAGACAAGCTAATCACAGCCTGGTAAGTAAACTACAAACACATTTCAGGATACAGCGAACAACAGCCTGCCAACAGAACCGAAAGGCCATGCGCAAGTCGATATATCTGGAAACTGTTCAGTTTGCTGGATGTAAGAATCAAGTTTATAATTTGATTCATCAGCTGATGATGATGTACCTACGGACACCCATGTTCATATTAGATACATTCCGAAGCCGGATAAGGGATATTTGCAAATCAAGCAGATCTTTCGATGTTACCATTTCAGCAAATTACTCATAATGTGGTGATTCGAACAAAACGAAAACGGTCGGAACATGTTTGAGGCAAATTGTTGTACAATAATTTAAGAAAAATGTGTGAGCTATCGGTGATTATGTTTATCAGTTACGATTCACTAGTGGGTTGTCTCAAATATAGAAATAATACCTCAATATTATACAATTCGTTCTGAGTATACCGACATATTGTATGGAGCACTGCTTGTACTAGACGATCAACAGTCAGTGAGCATAGATTATCGGCTTGCAAACCAGAATGATAGTGGCCTTCATCCATGACACGTGATTGTGACTGGATGTGAGGGTGGAAACAAATAGACAAGCGTTTCCAGTTCAGTTAGCTTACCATCAACCGTGAGCTATGGAAAAATAAGTAACAAACTGTTATACTTATAGCCTTCAGAAAAAGGATCAAAGGCCCATATTCCTGGGGCTAGAATAGTCAACGTCAATTTAGGTTGCGTTTGATGATGGAAAGGTATCGCTAAGAAGGTGATACCAAGCGTACTAAAAAAGCGACCATGAAGGCGGCTTTACTTTTTGTTGCTGCTAAGGGTGACGAGCGAAGACCATCTTCAGTTACTCGGGCATTGATATCTATGTTCAACATTGTGTATCGCACGACATCAACGCATAAGCAGTCGTGAAGGTAGTAGACATTGCGATCAACTAACCAGTTAAACTGTCTTCCTTGAGGATGTTTATGCATACACGATTTACCGACAAAATAAAGACCGAAACTAGCCGTCCGCTACAATAAACATTCTGTCTATGACGATGATGATAATGATGTCCAGGGTCAACCTGCTAATAAAAGGCGGAAAAAGTGGCCTGATAATAAAAGTAATCATAAAACGATCATTATTCCCTTCTGATTCCCTCAGACGGTTGTGGCAGCTAGGCACTAGTATAAACCACTGGTGTAATTCTAAGAACGATAAAGAGTGAGATTGGCTAGAGTATATCGCGTTCACCTCTTGAAACCTAGGCCATGTGACGCATATGGTCGCCATAGGTTACCTTCGAATCTTGTTGCAGACGTTCGGAGGATTAAGACGTGGTCGAATGTGGGCTACAGGATGATGCTTAAAAGATCAGGCCCATCTTCCGGAAGCTGGGTGCAGGTGAGCATGGGAGGTACGTTGACTTTATCTTACCGAAAGCCGCTCTCGATCACACACTATACCTTTTTCCATATTGGTTTCTCTTTTAGGCATAAGAATGTATCTTTCGTGTAAAAGCCTTTCATTTTAATGCAGTGGAATTTCTCCATTGTATTTTCAGGCTGTGGAGCTGGCTTGTGATTGGTCTAGTGTACTCATATTTTGTGGCCTATTTGATTGCGACTGCACGCATTGGCTGCTGCGCTAGGATAATGTCCATAGGCGTTACTGTTCCAGAGCTTTACACAATTTTCAGCAGGGACGAATGCCTAGAAGCGTCCATGAGTGACAACAGAATCAGGTAGCCTCATTGGTGTTCGCAGATTTCTGAAAGCAGAACGGTATTAGCCACAATCGTTCGCCATCTTTTAATCTGCAGTATAACCGCCGGGCTTTGTGGACACGTTTAAACGGGCTCTTCAAAAGCCCACGGATGGGGATTGCCGTGAATAGGTTGGGTACGTTCTTAAGGCATTACTGAACGACACCAAATCCACAAACGCCGGGTGGGATATTTCCACCTGAACCCAACGTAAGTCAGAAGATTCGGTTACCATTGAACTCCCTTCAACAGTCAACCAGAAAGAGAACCATGGGAGAACAATTCGGCAGATGCTATGAGTCGAAACTTCCAGACATTCAGATAGATCAAACGGGTTTGGGCCGGCGATTACTGAGACCACTCAGTCCGACGGATCGTTAGACGAAACGGAAACACCTAAAGGACGTCATCTACGAAGCGCAAATGGCAGACGACCTCTGGGTGTGTCCCGCTAATAAACTTCAACTCGCAAACATCTTTTAACGTATGACAGGGAGAAATGATTGGCCGCTAGATGTTCACATGGATATCTTCCACCTATACGAACCGGAACCTATCGTGTCAACCAGCATTATCAAGGATTTCCCTCTACACTTCCTGTAGTCTAGATGCCGGACAGATCGAACGTATAAAGCAACACCTATGCAAATCAATCCTCGAGTTCGATCCTAGGACGAACATACCCGAAGGAGAGGTGCTAGGAGTAGGATAGACCAAACCATGAGAACAAAAGGCTAAAATCAGATTTGGCGTATCCTAGGTGATTCCTGAGTTGCGGACATAATGTTCGTTCGAATGATTGTTTCAGCCTTCACGTGGCATTGAAGGTCACACTTTTCTATGAATATAGCCACATTTTCGATGGTCCTGTTAGGTTGAAGAACCAAGTGAATAGATGCATTATTGGTAGATTGCTATCTTCGTCTTCCAGTTATCTTGCCGTGTTGTAATTCGTGGATCATGCACAATCGGTCGGGGCTTAGGGTATTCCGTCAGAACGTTCGTTCGAGATGTGAGTGCTCTCCAACACAACAGCTGCCAAGATGCATACGGAATACCTGAAAGTCAAGATACAGTTTTTGTCACTTGAAGACCTTCATTAGCTCCAAGTATACACGTAGTTTAAGTGAAGCTAAAGACTTACACAAGATTAGGCTTCTAAAACGTTTAAAACGTCACAAAGCACCTGACCCAGATAAACTTTCCAGCTTTATCAAACGACGGGGGTCCTGCTCTAATCACAGCTGACCACTTTACTGAAGGAGCCATGGGATGAAATTAACTCATCCAACTTGGGTTCTGCTACAACCGACTGTCTCCAAGAACAAGTCTCGTGATGTTTGCACTAATTACCGATAAACAAATTTAATTTCGACCGAGTCGAAAAAACCGACCACTACGATCCACTACAGGTTGATTCTAACACACCAAGAACATAGTCGTGATTAGCAGGACAGATTTCGACATAGATGTGATCGTACTGATTAACATTTTTACACTAAGTCAGTTGCCAGAACATAGTCGTGACTACAGGAGGCCGATACTTGGTGTCTGTTTTGACATTCAAGAGCTGTTTGATTCAGGTGACAGAGGAGTCCTCTGGAAGCGTCTCGTACGGAAAGACGTGCTTCAAGGGTACACGAACATAAACACGGCATATTACTGCCAGACCTCATGAACAGAGAAAGACATGATTAAGTATAATCGCCCATTAGTATTAGAAGTGCTGATTGTCAAGAATGCCCAATCTCCATTTTTATGTTTAACGTTTTTGTTAGGGACATCTCGGGGAGTGTACTAACTTTGATGAATTGTTTGACGGGACAGGCAATCGAATAACCAAAGCTCGCACGACACTTAGGAACCACTAGCAACTGCGGTACTCAAGTGATAGCTCCTTATTGAGAAGCAGAATGTGGAACACCTCAGTACGTATCTTACCATGCACGGTCACGAAACTTGGCCCGTTCGTGCGGATCATGCACAAAAACGCCGTTTTCGATCATCGGCCTTCGCGGCACTGCACGCGTGTAATAGAAACAATCATAAGGTTTGTTGGCCTGTTTGTTTTTTAGCGTGCCGATAAACACGTAGATTACACTACACAACATTCAGTGGCTCCGGTGTGCTTTGCAAACACCGACCCAGAGCTCAATGCGCCGCTAATGTCGACTGACAACCGATACACGCCTCCCCGAAAAGCGAGTTCTCAAAAAGATTACGTAGCAGTCACAAGACTTGGCGGGTACAATTTGTAGTCGATATGGAATCAACTTCTGAATCTGGAAGTTCTCACAGGCGAACCTATCTTTTTCGGGTCACCATTACCAAATGTTAGTGAAATTGGTCGTTAAGCAGATGGTTCATCAATACATAGCCTGCGGAGGCGTCCGGAACGCTGGGCGGTGCAACGCAAGTCGTAATTCAGCTGCTACTCATTTTGTTCCCCAAGGTTTTAAATGTTCGGAAAGTTCGCACGTTGTGGTATGAACAGACGATCACATCGATCGTTAAGGATGGACTGCATAACGTGTACACCAGCCACCTGAAAATCAGTATGATCTCAGTTACACTCTAGCTGTCAGCGTGTTCTACCCGGGGTTAATGGAAAAATCCAAAGAGAAATGCCGCAGACAGCAACCCAGACTTCGCACAGGTCGCGATTGTATTCAACAAATCATCACCTTCTGTCAACTGATCCAGCATCGCTGACAGCAATCGTGTTTCGAAGTATCGCGATGACCTTCGATGGCGCTGTGCCCTGAAGACACTTGCTGAGGACAAGGTACAGCTGGTACAAATTTCGCACCCGGCGGCGATTCGCACGCCTTCCACAAGAGTTGTTCACGATTGACAGAAAGTGGAGGTGTCCACACGCCTTATGAACAGCATGCCAGATAAGCGACAGGTTGTCTGGTAGCTGCCGTTGGAACAACTGAAACCCTTTCGTGACGGGATACTATGCGTCATGTCACGGTACAGCCAAAGAGCTTTTGTGGTAGCTTATAGGAGGCCCAACTCCCAACAATGAATCTACCACTCTCTCGCAGTACTATCGCTTAATGTCCAAGACCGAGAAGACGGTGGGAGAACTACGCTTACTTCGCAGCTAGCTTCCATATGGAGAGCCGTCCCTCGATCTGTAGTAGGAAAACGCACTCGGTGGCAGTGAGCTAGTCTACCTAAAGCATGTAGCATCTCCAACAAACCATCTAGAACGTGGATTTCTGTCACATCCGCAAGAGACACTTTGCGCAAGATATGGCAAAGGTACTATTATCAGTTTCCTTTTCTGACAGGTTTGAAATATTTTGGGTGTCAACCATAGAAGTATGTTGTGCAGTAGATTGGTTACGACAATACAGATATTGTTGTTCAACTATTTCAAGTGACCTGGCTTGAGAAAAAGCTATTTGAAATCTGGAAAACTTTTGGCGTAGAAGTCTTTACCTTGAGTATATAAAATTTCACAAAGTAAGGTGTCTCGGACGGCATCGTCACGATTTTGTTCAGCAATAGCAGCCCTAAAGATGCAGTCCTTAACGAGTGATTCGCGCCGCTGAACGAATTCACGGAGAGACCGGCCATTCTTCTGTTTGGTGGTAGCTAGCAAATACCGGTCAAAAATGCTGAGGTCGGCCGCCTTGGTGAGGCCGAATCTCGTTTAGGTGGCAGGTTTGGGACAACGTCACACCGCTCAAACAATGGCAGACGATTGTTGCAGCTGTGTGCTGAGCATAAGCTATTTTTAGCCAGCACCCGTTTCAGGCGTCGTGTACGTCATTGCTGTACTTGGCGCCCGCCTTCTCCGAATCAGGCCTGCTCTCAGATAGACCACATAGCTGTTAGTTATAGGTGGAGCGGTTCGGTTTAAGACTGTTGTTCTTATTGGAGCACGTACTTGGACTTAGATCATGCATTGGTATGTTGTCGTTTTGTTCTTACTTTGCTGGGCAACGACCCTACAGACAGCAACGAATGGCTGTTGGGAAACTGGCTTTACCATTGGTAAAGCATAAGTACCAAACCAGCTTAGAAATTTGCCTTAGTGATACTCACTCCGAAGACCCTAATAGCTGCTGGACACAAATCTCACAGGCTATTCAGAAGGCAGGTACCGTAGCATGCGGCACAGGGGTAAATTAGTTTAACGAACTATTGTATCGTCACCTTGGTTACGCGCTCAGTCGCTTGACCCAAAACCGAGAAGTGAGAAGAGACGCGGCGACACTGTTTATTGGACGAGCGAGACGAGACAAAACTTAGGCCATAGAAGCTCTAGATTTACAGGACAAAACGATTACCATAGAAGGCCGACAGACACAAAGCGAATCAAATGAGACAGTCATATATGGCAGTCAGAGAGTCAGAACAAATCAAATTACAGGGGGCGTCAGAAGGCAACGCGAGAAAAAACGGTGTCCAGATAGCGCACAAGCGTTCGACCGTACACCTGCAATCTGATTGGCTGAGTGGGACCATACCACCACCCACGACCATACCATCCGATCGATGTGGCGTGACGCGTCCTGGCTGTCTCGTTAAGAGATGCGCCTCTTAACACAAACATTGGATCTCAGAGAAATCTCTGGAGTTGTTAGAAGCCAGACGGAAGGTTCCTCTTGGTAGTTCACATAATAAGTCTAGAAGAGATATCAGTAGGAAACTGAAACGTAGTCTAAAGGCTGATCGTGAGGCTTGGTTAGTGGAAAAAATGAAGGAAACGGAAATTGCTTTTGCTTCAGTGAACACCGGCAGACTCTTCAAACTGATCCGTGCTACTGGTCCCAGGCGACCGTCTGTCAGTGAAGCTACCAGCGAGACAGATGGCACACTAATTTATAATAAATCCAGAAGGTTAGGGCGTTGGGCGGAACACTTTGAGGGTCAATTTAACTGGCCTCCTGCTTCTAGCATGTTGTCACCATAAACTTGTGATGTAACGCCCTGGTCGGTAGATTTGGAACCATCCACTGAGACTAAGGCTCGCAATTGCATCTTGGCTCTCAATCCTAATAAGGTTGCTGGTCCAGATGATAACGTGCCGGCACTTTTCAAAGAGGACGGAAAGGCCTTAGTAGAGGCCTTGACTCAGTTGTTTCAACTTGTGTGGATGACGGAGACTATCCCTCCCTGCTGGATTCACGTGATAATAGTTCCAATATTCAAGAAAGGCATCAAGAGCTCTTGTGAAAACCACAGGGGAATTAGTTTGACCCCAGTCATTTCTAGGGTTCTGGCATCCATTATACTTCGTTGACTCATTGCAGTTCGGGAGTTAAACATTAGAGAACAGGCAGGATTTCGCCCTGGGCGAGGATGTACAGATCACATTTTTACCCTCCGTCAAATTCTGGAGCAGCGTCATGTGTACCGCCGGCCAACAGTTGCCGTATTCCTCGACTATAAAGGTGCGTTCGAGTCGGTGGATCGACATACACTCTTAGAGTCACTTAAACGCGAGGGTGTACCGACCAAGTATGTTAACACACTGTCGGCATTTTACTCCCATATCACAGCCCAGGTTAGGGTTTGCGATGAACTATCTGACGGTTTCGGCACCGGGAGCGGCGTTCATCAAGGCTGTCCCCACTCACCATTTTTGTCCAATTTCGTCATGGACGAAATAATGGAGGACTGTCTGCAGAACTCACAAGATGCCGGCGTGGACCTCCTACTTGATGGAAGGTTGAATGATCTTGATTATGCTGACGACAAGCTGTTGCTGTTTGACACTTTCCAAGCAGCACAAACAATGCTGGACTCTATTTCGCGTTCCGCTAATTATTTCGGAATGCGCTTTGCAGCTTCAAAATGCTTCTGTAATATTGCTGTGATTACGTAGATTTAATGTCAGATAACGAAGCCATGGAGGTTGTTGACCGGTTTGTATACCTGGGAAGCTGCATCAACGGCGATGGCAGAGGTGTAGGGAATGAAATAGAAGCGCATGTTTCCAAAGCTACAGCGGTGTTCCTTAATCTGAGACACCTATGGCGACGGAGAGGTATTTCCTTGAAACTTAAGGGTCGCGTATATCAGACAACAGTGAGGGCTGTATTACTATACGGCAGCGAAACCTGGCCACTCAGCGTAGAAGACGTGAACCGTCTTCAGGTATTTGACCACCGATGTCTGCGTTTGATCTCTCGTGTCGTGTGGCACCAACGATTAAGTAACGAGGAGGTTAAGAACCAGATATTTGTCACTGACTACCAAGCGAATTTTCATATAGATTGAATCAAAAGACTGAATCAAAATCCCCTATTACTCATCATTAACCAAGCGAATTCTTTCCCCAAATCCTTGCACTTGCACATAGTTAGATGGTTAGGTCATGTGATAAGGATGGCAGTCAGTCGCTTGCCACGCCTAGCACTGTTTGCCGATACTGGCGCAAGGTGCGAGTTGGACAGATGATGACCTAGCGTAGATAAATGAAATAGTTCACGAAGGAGTTGGCCAATGTCGACAGGGTTTGTCTCCCGGGCTGCGGCCCTCGCGACTCACAGAGTCGATGACTTGAGACGTCAGGTGAGATGGAGGCTAACGGAGCTCAGTGGCGTGAATGTTGTCGACGTTTGGCCAAGTTGTCTGTGAAGTGAGTACACTTAATGACGTGGGACAGTGAAAGCCGTAAGGAAGCTGTCTTGTTGATGACGCCTTAGTTTCACTTACAGCTCGGTTGTTTGTTTGCGAGGTGTAGACGTCTTGATGTTGTATGTTTGAATATAGACGTAGCTATTTTTAGTAGTTAGGTCCATTCCACTCCCCTTCCTTTTTACTCTCTTCTTATATAGCTTTTTCCTTCTTTTTTCCCGTCGTAGTTGTGTGGCGGTTAAGCGTCGGTGTGAACCACTGATGTATTGCTGTCTATGATGATGATGATGGTGGTGGTGGGGTCTACATAATGAGTGTATCCGGTTTATCAGATTGGACATGCACGATAGATGAAGGTGTAAAACATGCGATACCAATGGTTCCGTTGCTTTAGGGAATCTGTCGTGGTGGGTTCGAAGGCGAAATGTTCCGGATCAAAACGCCGATCCACCGAAATGACAGCTTGTGAAATAAGTCAGTCATTACGACCAATCAGGGGAAATCAACAGTCAACGAATGTACATATCATAACGGCGAAGTGACTGAAAATCAGGCTTTCTAAAGTTCACAGTGTGTATCAGAGCCGAGATGGATAGCAAGCACGTGAATAAGAAACCACCATAAGCATATGCGTGGAGCGTAATTCGTACAAAATGTACAGTTATTACTCTCACTACTTCTAAGAATGGACCATCGGTGTGCCGATGGGCCGAGGAAAGACGTAAGAAGCAGCTATTTACTTTCAATTAGGGAGTGAATTATTAAGAACAGCTCGTAAGATTGTTCCTTTAGCAGCTTTCGTCGAGACAGAAGTGACTGGCGGTCTCTTGGCGGCTGGACAAATTAAGATAATACACACGAAGCAAACCATACCTGAAACAGACAATGCCCACACAAACAGCACCAGCAGTTTCTTCTGTGGATGTCACGTGAATATTAAAAAAAATAGGGTGGGGCGGGAGTGTAACGGCCAAGCTAGTGAAAATAAGATGAGCTACAAAGACTATGACGACTAGGACTCTCGTCATACCAGGTACAACCACGTTAGATGAGAGAAAGAAGACCAAAAAACAGCAAGCGTCGTAGGGTACATGCCACATCACTAACTGCTCAGGCAACGACATAACCCTTTGGGCACACAAAAGAACTATTTAACAATCGCAGTACTACTGTCTTCCGATCAAAGAAAAACGTGGGTAGAGAAAGTATCTTAAACTAAAGAGCATTCTGATCGTCCAACAATTGACCGTGGCCGCCGGCGTATTGCCTTACGTGACCTAAAAGCTCTTTGGTATAATAAAGAATCCGACATTGTTTCGATCACCTCTGGCGCTCGTAGCCGTGACTATAATCAGACAGCAATGCGTTGTGCGCTGCGCCCTCAGACCAAGTAGGCCCTTAACTATCAAGTGAATTAAACTTTAGAGTCAGAAGCTTGAAACAAGATATCGGTACAAACAACAAATCACGGTCCACGAGTGGAAATGTAAATACAAGTGAGAAGACTGAAATCCAGAAAGTTAGACGTTATTCAGTTGAGAATATGAGAAAAATAGTGCAAGATTAGTAAATTGAAATGAAAACGATATCCACAAACTTTCTTGTCTCAACAAAAGTGTAGTAAGATGCACAGAGTAAGCATAAGCCAGTGGTACACCTTCCTGTTACGTAAGTAGAATGGTCGTATACACTACTGTAAAACTCGTATGTTATCCAAACATGCATGTGAGCATTAAGGAGTCCATAGCTTGGACACGTCGAAATTGTTAAAGCTTGTTACACGCTTCGAAGGTTGTGTAGACATCATTTTCCACTGCGAGGATCTGATAACATAGTTCCACGATCAGGAGCGCCAAAAAATTGATAACCCGATATTTTCCTCAACCTTCGCCATCAACATCAGCATCATCAAAGAAAGAAATATAACAGTAGTTCCCGCTGATGTTGGACCGCCAATCATGACAAAAGAAGCAAGACCTAGCAAGAAAGAAGAGGATCCCATGTACTAAAAGGACAGAAAGAGTGTCGGGCGACTGAGTCAAAGGCAGTCTTTAGGTCTACAAATAATACGATTGTTGACTGAGAAAAGAAATGCCGATGCTCCCGCGTCCGTCACAAGGTGAAAAATATGACCGATACACCCACGACCAGACTGGAAACCCGTCCATTCTTCTCTTACTCAGCAGCCGACGGTCGTGGTCTTTTCAAACTTACAAGATGTTTTCGATTCGGTTGCTCGTGGCGTTCTTTGGAACTGCAAGGGAGTACCAAGGAAATACACCAATCTGATGGCATCACTGTATGCCTACTCCGTAAGTAGGATGATGGTTGATGAATAGCTGTCTCGTACGTCCACAGCTTCAGGTGGTGTATGTCAGGAGTGTCCGGTCTCCCTTTTCCTGTTTATTTTGGTCATGGACGACATTCTGGAAAATGTGTCTGAAGGATCCGGTGGGCTTGATGTTGAGCTTCTTGCTGCGGATATTATTTTGCCTAGCCCCTCTGCCGAAGAAATGCTGAACAAGGTGAGTGATCGGGCTGGTTTGTATGGAACGCGCACCACACCTCCAAAGAACGGTGTTGCCTCAAGACTAGGTTATCCTCACTTCTGCCTTCTTTACTGCAGGTAATCCACTTGAGACTGGGCAGTTTCACATACTTAGGTAGCATTATCTCGTCAGTCCGTAATATTGCTGATGAGATGTCATCGAGGACAGCAAAGGCATTAGTTGCCTTTACCAGCCTGCGTCATCTGTGGCATCGGAAAGGAGTTCCGTTGTCGCTGAAAGTAGGGGTATCTAATGTTTGTGTGCATTCTGTTTACTCAATGATTCGGGAACATGGCTTGTGCTCGACAAAGATGTCACCCGACTTGCTTTGTTTGAACATCGTCGTCTCCGCCAATTAACTCGCATTAAGCGAACTGACTGCCTAAGCAACACGGCCGTTTGTCAGCGTATGTTCCACAACGCTCGAGATGCGCGATTAATTAATCAATCAATTACACTGCACAGCCTGAAATGGTCGGGTCACGAACTCAAATGAGCGTTTACTGTACCAGGCATTGCAATATACTAAAACCACCGCGCGGTGGTCAAGCAACAACGTGATTATGAAATATGAAGACTCTGAATATTCAATTCAGCAAAGTAGGCAGGTGTCGCCTGCCTGGCTGGGGTCTTCGCGATCAAACATATCGCTGGTTAAAAACGCTATATGAGATGGCAGTGTGTCACAGTCGATGACATGCAAGCGTTCATACCATTTCTTGTAGTTCCGCTTATTCTTCTTGTGTTAGTTTCTAACCATCTTAGTAACGTTTTCTTCTCTTAGAACATCCCACATCATTGTTGGAGGAGCGGCGGTCCGAGCCATGGTACTTTCCAAGTGGGTTCGGAACTGTGGTGCGACGTATATGACGTGAGTGCGCTGGTTCAATTCCTTTAAGTACGTAGTATATATTTATATGTGACAAGTAAAAACCACAAGGTGTGGCAAACGAGCCACAATAGGAGAAGAAAGAGATTGTGAAGAGTGAAAAAGGGAAAAGGTGAAGAGATAAAGAAGTTGCAACGGTGCACGCGTAGACTTGCAACACGAACGCTATTGATATTTGTTCTTCGCCATATAAGACAGCGTTCTTAACCAAAGATGTTCAGTGTCCTTTGGACCTCAGCCAGCAAGCCGGAGGCGCCTTACTGAAGCAAGCTCTACAGTGAGTGCCTTCACATCCCGAACCCAAGTCATGGAGTTGTCGTTTCCAGCCTAACCCACCACTCACAAACAAGACGCGGTGTGGCAGGCGATGAGTTGGTATTCGTAAAATATGGCGAAGCCAACGAAGTATTTGAAACGAGATCAACATGCTTGAGGGTCGACAGAGTTTATCCGTTCTGAAGACACGTCGGCGAACTTCGTCACTGCTGACACGGTGCTCTCACCACACGCTGCCAATGCTTCAGAGACACCGATGGTCGAAAATGGATACTCGATTAACATCGTCCATGTGAGTGGATCCGGTTTCGTTGCCGAACAATGAGACTGCCCTTACAGTGACATTGCACATTCGACCTTTCACAGAAAGACTGGAATCTTGCCAACGTAGCGCGCCTTTTCTCTGCCAAACGTTCTATTCCGACTTGAATGCTATACCGGGATCCTTGTTGTGTGGCTTCACTCAGTCTACTAACGCGCAGTCAGGAAGAACATGACTGCGGAGAAACACGCTGTAATGCCTAATTCAAGTTCGACAAATGAATGAAATGCATGTAAATATATAGCATGAAACAGTTGTCAAATATGGTCATTTACAAGTTAAACCAAGGTCCGGTTGCTTAGGCCACTTCGCGATTAAGTGGCCAAGTAGGGTCAATTCTATAGCCGTTGCACTCTGATTGGTTCACTGGGCCAGCACGATACCCAAACGCGCCTTCACGTCTCCTCCTGGTTGGTTCAACCTGCACGCCAGTGTTCTGCTGATGGCCTTATTGGTTTGTTATGATGAAATATTTCGCCAGCTGCCACCGACGACCTGATTAAGTTATTTTAATGAAATCGTCTCCTAACACATGCCAACAACACAGAAGGCGTAAGTTGACGAACGTCATTCGTGTCTTTGTTATACGATTTGTGATATCCGACCAGTGTTAGTATAGCTCCCAAGATACATAAACTTCTCGATTACTTCCAACTTCTCATCACCAAGGGTGAGGGCAAACGCAGTCTCGTCAATCTTGTAACAGCATGTTTCACTTAGAACGTGCAAAGGACATACCAAACTGACGGATTGGAGCCTCTAACCTGCCTTTGATATTCTGGGCTCCCTTTGAACCCTCAGAGATTAAGGCGATGTCGCCTGCGAACTCTATGCCTACAATTCGAGTGGCCAGGAGCAAATCTACGCTATCATATTCGCAGTTTGTCGGGGCACACTTTAAAGTCGGACATACGCTGCCATAAATCCTAACCCTGTCCGAGGTTTGACAGTGAAATGCCTTCAGGATGTTAACGTACTTCGCAGGCATACGCTTCCTCGCTAGTTTTGTCAACCGGATCGAAGGCCCTTCAGATGTCCAAGAAGACTATTGTAGGCCTTCCGTATGAATGACGGAGCTCAAGTACCTGGCGAAGTGTGGAGATGTGATCAATTCAGCCACGACCAGGGCCACTTAGTCTACGAGGTACAATGGCTGTTAAGGACTTTAACGCAATAGAAATCAGTGATCTGCCCACGGAGGGCATGAACCTTTTTGGAAATGGGGACGATGTTTGTTAAACCCTTCATTTAGAACAACTTCACTGATCTAGAGTCTATGGAGCAGAGCCGTCAGTTTTTTAACTAAGGCTGGATCTCCATTTACAGAATGGATAGGAGAGAGTTCGTTTGGGCCAGGTGCCTTGTGACGTTTCAGAAAATTGACCCTGAGAGACTTGTTCCCGGGGGGAGAGAAACGTCAATAGACCAGTGAGCATAGGTAAAGTCCGAATACGTAGTCAATGGCGCGGATGGCCAGTTGAACTGTTGATGGAAGTGTTCAGCCTAGCATCCTAACTGTCGTTATGGGTTACGAACAGGCTCACCATTGGCTTTGCAGATCACCTCACTCACACCAGGCTTCATGCCACTAGTTGCTCGGATGAGACGGAAAAGCTTCTGAGAGGTGCCGGTCGCAGCAACTTGTTCCATCTCCATAACGATTTGTGTTCACCAGGTCTCACGGTCCTCTCGTAGTTATTTCCCGGAGCTCCAGGCAAGTAGCCATGTGGGCAGAGTTGTTGTTGCACGATGAAATATTCCGTTTAAACTGCTCAGCTCAGTTGTTCAGCCACTACGACTGGCTGCAAATTTGTAAGCCATCCTTTTAAACATGTAGCGAAAAGGCGTCCAATAAAGCACAATCTTTATTGTCTAACACGCTAGTTCACATGCTCCGCGCGCACTCGCCTTTATGAGTCAGCATTCCAGTCCACAACACCCCCAGGTTTCCGTTCACGCGTCGTGTGCACTTCTACCCGGTTTAGGTGTGTGATCGGCGTCGTCTATCGGGGGGTTTACCGCCTACCATTCTTCGTCCATTGGTCCGATTCCGTTGAGCGATGGCTCGTCCGGTCGCTCGTGTTGTTCTCCATCTATCCACAACGGGCATTGATCGTATTCCACGATGGTGTCGAGATATTTCCCCGAGTGTTGGAATAATCGGGCCTCCGATTTTGTCGTCCATTCTATTTTGCTTGCCATGTCTCGC
>JTDE01021679.1:0-31101 GCA_014338405.1 Paragonimus skrjabini miyazakii | reverse complement strand
GCAGTGAATAAGACAATGATGTCTCGTTCTGAGCACTGCTGCGCGCAGTGGATGTACTCGAAGCTACATCAGACTTTTGAGAGATCATCAGACACCGTTATGCAACAACCAGGTAGGACTCAGGTTGCCGTAATTAGGCAACGTTTTGCAATATATTCAGAAACTGAACATCATTTATGACATCACTGTTAGTACCTGATTACCCAAGACATATTGCCTCATACTAATTAACTAGTTAAATGTCCTACTGAATGATGCTGCCTACATAATTTTCTTTGGCTTTTTCTGAAACTATGTGGTTGGAACTAAAAAAGAATATTTCAATAAAATTCACTATCTTGTGTCTGGCGTGTCGAATGTGACAGGTTTATGTGAAGGAATAAACAAAACGCGAATGCTAAACCCTTCTGTTGAACTTGGAATACTGGTCGGACCATATTGCATTTCGATGGATTCGTAGTTTCAAGAAACAGTCTTACAATGATAAACACTCGTCACATTCAGGTTCACAAGTTATGGTACGACTGAATAATTGTAACTGTGCCCTGGGAAATGCGGCCGCAAAGTTTATGATGAGCAGAAATATCTGTCTTTTCACACTTAATACAGTTTTAATATGCAGACCTAGTCAGTGCCATAGCAATGTGATGATGCATTGACTGTGACGGGGTTATCTCTGTGACTTTCGTATGTGAATTGAATGTTAGGATATGAGAATGAGTTTCACGAATTCGAAAGTTAAGCTAACTATTCTTCCGGCAAAATCAAAAACTTGAGGATTGGGGTAGATCAGTGATATCAACAGCAATATACGCTTCAATAAATGAGTGGAAACTTGTAAACTGATTGACATGGAAAAGAAAGAGATTGAAAATTACAATTAAGCTGAGATATATGCGTGAACTGGCATTTCGGATGCCACATCAGGCAATGCTTTCACATAAAGAGGGTCACTATTCTGTAAACATCACCGAGTAAGCATGCAATATCCTGTTGAAACAAACCTCACATTCTAAACCCGAGTAATAAGATGACTGGTGGGCTGCAGCGTTTAACCCTATCTTACCGTTAATCGATGAAGCCTTGCGTTACAACTGCTAAATTGACTTCAGCTGTTCACTTCAGCGAAGCCTGTGGGATGAGTTTATTATGTTGAGCGGTTGACCAAATCTATCCGGAACGAAGTACTGGATCACTATGGTAAAAGTGTCCATACCTCGCGGTTTCAGAGACAATCTGCAGGTACTCTGCAAAATTCCTCAGCACAACTAAACAAACGTTTGCAGCTGTGTTGCAATGTCACACACACAGTTACATCACAAGCCAAATTTCGAACATAAATATTTCGACAGTACCCATACCATAGATGTCATAGTTTGACAGACGCCATCTCACCAGACATTTTCCAGCAACAAAGGTACATCCACATTTGAACTGCTTATAATAACTCACCATCTGCGTTGATTGTACGTGCAGAATAATGCCATTCACTCGACACACCAACTCATTGAGAAATCGAACACGTAATAACCAATAAGAGAAATGGAATCTCTAATCTTTCCAGACATCCAAAGCTCTTCGTGACAAGACACGTTACAGAAACGGCATTTGCATAACTTACGCCTCGCAGTCCTGAAACTGGAAAAAGTTGAAAAATGTGGTGAGGGTTTCCAGGTAGTGCATTGACATCTAGTACGTTTAAAATTATCCATCGTGCTTGTGACAGGCGTTAGCCACTGTCTGCTCGACAAGTGCTGCTAGAGTGGTGGGCGACTAGGTCGTGAGCATTGGCACCAAGTGAGTCCCGGAAGAATTGTTATGCCTGTGTGCTGTGCAATGTATAGGGCTGGTGTTCTGGTGCGGTACTTCATCTCTAACTGTTTCTGAACTACGTCGTCTAGTGAACTAAGTCGATATAAAAATACAAACATGAAAAGCGAAGTCACAGAGTAGGCTACTGCAACCAGCTCCGAGGTTACTTCGTTCAGTATACCACCTACACTTCTAGTAATCGAAATTCGACCAGAAGTCACAACCAAACAGAAGTTAGCAATCGGCCATGCTGAGCACAAACATCACAAAAAGAAGACGGGAGCAAAAAATGTATACTGTTAGGTCAAATTAATTTGGATCAGTTTCGTGCAACTGTACGGAAGCGGCCTGTTGCATGCAGACTCACCAAAAATCTGTCCAACTAGACGTTGAAAGGGTTGTTTCATTGTCTGATGCCTTAGTAAAGTTTGACGGAAGTCTACTGCAACTAACACAGACGTTTGTTGAGAGTGGTAACTCGCAAAGATTTGTAAAGATTCCAATAAGTCCACTTTACAAGCTACATTGAGATTCACTGCTTTCAGTAGAATAGTAGCCCGACCACTGTCGTTTAAACAAGACATACGCAGAACATCTAATCAGTAAGTGAGTTCAGCTGCTGCCTTTGGCTTGATTCGATCCCAATTCACTGAGGAAACGATAAACTGATCGGTTCACTGAAACTCTTGTTGTTGACATAAAAGGGTATTTATCAAAACGAATTCAGTAAACAATAACGTAGGAACTATTAGCAAACAAGGATGGTTAAGAGTTTCCACGTGGGAAGTTGACAGTATTTAATATGAGATTTTGGCTCGGTTTACAATAAGATTTCTCATGAGTAGTCGGGGATTTGGTTTATTTCAATTTGAACGTCACCCACAATTGATAGCAGCTGTCACATTCCCACAGACTTCCCAGTTGGCCCCTTTCGAACAGAGGAAGCACTATACTCGAGTTTTGCTCTCATTAGAGCTCGTCAGTAGTGCATATCATCGCCACTACACGCTATTCCTGAGGCAACCGTGTTTACCACTGCGCCATTGACCTCACGTTAGGCACGACTGAATTATCATATGTGAACACTCAACCACTTTCGCTTGTGAGTAATGATCAGGTTGCCCGATCGTCTCGAAATGGAGACACGGTAACTGTCCTGTTAACTCCAATCGGTAACCCCGCGATTAGGACTTCCGAGACAGGTCGAAATCTCCGATCTCATTAAACCTGCTAGACGATATTTTGGATTACTCATGATCAGTTTTGGGTGATGTTCAAATTGAAATAAGATTTCTTCAGGAAAGACCGACCGCAGTTCCACCTCGACAATGACAACAAATTGCACTAATGACAAGCTCAAATAATAGCAATACTGAGGTGTAGTGTAGTTTTTAACTATGATTAATGAAACATCAGACAAGTTGACGCAATCGTCTGCCTAATTGCTTACGAAGCATCAAATGATTCAATTAATCACAATTCTCGTTTAACGTTCTAAAATAAGAAAGTAGTTTTGGCTGATAAGCATGTAATGTTTCTAGTTTAGGAGCAAGCAGAAAGCTAGTAACCCAACCCACATGAAAACACTGCGATGTCTTCATTCATTCTTTTAAAACAGCAAAATAGTATAGATAGCGAAATGGCAACAATTCGATCTACCCTCATTGGTGGCCAGCGTGAAAAAACAACGTAATTTCTGCGACTTTTTAATGGTTGTTGACTGATTTTAAGTTAACTTTAGCTTGTGATAAAGTCAGTTCCGTTCACCCAAACTTTACTGTACGTTCTGTGGCGTAGATCTTATTAACAGCTTATACCAGAGAACGATGCATCGGTCTACTGATCACAAGTACACTCGAAGCAGACAATATTTACTCTTATCTAGCCTTGCATCGCGTAGTTGTAAGTGGGGATTGATGACAGTCATTTTGTGCAAAGCGAGAACCATATGTACTGCACATCAGGTGTCGAGGGAAGACAGGGTTATTAGGAGCATGGATAGTGATTAACCAAAAAATCCACTTATGTTCACAATGAAAAGGAAGCATTGAAATTGGCAGGCTGTAGTGTGGAGAAGAAGAATATAGTTCTTTACTTGGAATTCGACGAGTGGCCCGCAAACTAACAACCTGCATCGCAAATTGAGGTGGACGTTGCAATCCACCAACCGCACAGTTGTGTTATGTTAGACACTAGAGGGTTGGCTCCCCGTAGAAGTGTAACTCAAAAGATCAGCCTATATCTCATGCAGTCTACCAGGTAAATTACAGTTGCAACTACGACCACACGGACAGGATAGTTTGGTGGTTGCGTCAACTTAAAGCGCAGCATATTCCTACGTGATTAGTAAATGCAGTGCCATAGATCGACAGGATGATATAAAGAACAAGAACAACCCGGCCACATCGGCCGCCAGACTAATCCTGACAACCGGGTACCCAGTTGACCCGGGTAAATTGATTGAAATATTGTTGTATGGTCATAAGCTGAATCTGCTAGTGTTTAGTGAGACGATGCCAAGCACACATCAGTCAGTCTTCTATGTAGGGAAGACGCTGAGAGTGTTCATGCTTTCCACAATGGATCTACCTACACCATTGCAGGAGGAAAACGAATTCAACCAGTTAGCCGGTTCGCTCACTTGTTGCTGAATGCGTTCGTGCTTGGTGAGAGTAATCCAAAAGTTGAACATTTAGCATGACTTCCAGCCATATTTGTTGATGTTGTTCAACTCGGGCGTAAGTATAGCCATTTTGATCTTCTGTTTGTGGTTGTGCGAAGTAGCTTCGGTCGTCCGCCTTGACTCACCATTCCATTTAGTGGCGTTTAAAAATTGCATTTCACTGCCCTACCTATCTATTATTCCAATGACGTATTGACAGATTTCAGAACCGTTTTCTGAGCTATTTTCTACAGTCGCTTCTCAAGCTGTTAAAGTTAAGGTGATCAAAATAAGCCATCTAGTCAAACTTCTAATGGGGAGTTGCACTTTCTCGTTTGACATTCAGTTAGTAAATTTGTTAATTAAAAAGTGGGTTCTGTAAATTCAGTTTCGGTAATTCATCATCAGGCTAAATACAACATATTTATTTCACACATTTTACAGGGGATTTATGAAAACGGGGTAATGGTTAGTAAATGAGGTCAGCGAATTCATTGTCACACTGCAGTCAAGTACCCACCTGAACAATGGTTATTGACAAACCAACAGTTGTTGTTAGTCTAAGAACTCGACAGTGCTTGATCAACCTATTCCAGGTGCATTTTGATTTATCTGAGCCTACGTTTTAATCGTTAGTGTTCTTACAAATGAAAATCACTCACAAATGATTGCAACATTCGCATCACCATGAACCTGTCACCTACGCTGCTATAGCATATCTCTTGTTAGAGCCCATCAGTTTTGCATACACTGTCATGAACGATGTTGAACTCCTGTCAATCGTTTCTGCGGCAACCGTGTTGAATATTATGTTGCTGACCTTACGTTGGGGATAAATTAATCACCTCAAGCAAGCAACGAGACACACTCGTGTACTAGCAGTGATCAGCTGACTGTCCACCTTGAGGAAAGATATAAAAATCGACCTACTAATTCTGATCAGGGGCTCAGTAACTGCGACTTTCATCACAGTTAAGATCAGGTTTTCACATACATGCCATGCGTTTTTGTAAAAGTGCCTGAAGTAAAAAACGAGTATATCGCAGGTAATCTCGTAAAAGAACTCTTCGTTCTGAGGATGTCCCGCAACACTTTACTGGAAGGCGGATCGATCGAGTTTCCCAACATACAAATTTTGAACTATCTAGAAAAGTGCTGTGTGATGAGTTTCTATTTTGAGCCGGTTGTTGTGGTTACGCAATTACCCATTATAACATTCATTTACATCCAGAATAAGTGCTGAGCATTCTTCGCTAGTCGGAATAAACTTTTAGTGTACGATTCCTAGCGAAACAAAGCAGCTATCGATCGCTCTTTTGTAGGCATATCATCACATACTGATCTTTCACGTGTTCACGTTTTTCGGTAGATAAAGTAAAAAGTCAAACCCAGATGTTTAATATATTGTTCGATATGACTCTATGTTCTCGACTCCTTCAACGCAGACTTTCCAAACGACGTGGTACGATCGCGGATTTTTCTGAACTTTTCAAACTGGGGACTGATGTCACTGTGCATGCGTCAGATATGCAGATGGGTCAGCAAATCAACATCAGTAACGAAACACGAAGTCTGCTTAAAAAAGAGCCGGAACTATCAGCTACTGATCTGGCCAAGAACTTGAAGATATTCTTAGACAGCGAGTACGGACGGGCATGGAATGTGGTCGTAACTGATGGCTCGTTTTGGATGAACTTCACACACGATGTACAAGCTTCATTTCAGTTTGGTCTGCGTAAGAAGAACTTTCTAGTTTGGCGTACCACCGAGGACCCAAACGTGGAACACAGATAGCAAGAAGCATCATCTGACTTTCTCTCGCTTGTGGTTACCTGATGTGTTTGTTTAAATACACTCAGCATGCGTCAATCACCTTGTCCATTCCTTTACAACGTGTGTGTATTACAGAAAAATAAATACATACAATCAGGTTAGCCATATGAACAAGGTTTACAAGTGAAGTTTATATAAATTCCGGTTTCATTACTCAACAGTGGGCGATGCGTAAGAGTATTATCAGAGGTTCGTCGTATTCAAACAACAGCATGGTGCACACCAGCTGAACCTGTGTGTAGCCAAATATAACGAACCTACATAGTTATAAATATATACATCCCTCATAATTATTTAGCTCACATACGCAACTGATTGAAGTATAATCTTTACAGCCAATTACAATGAAATGGAAACTTCAGCTTTTTGGAACGTTTAACGAGTAACTTGGGCTTCGAACGCTTCATCCACTGAACAGATACAGTCTATTTCAACTAATTTAAACTAGTTACTCACAACGTAGTAATATGTTTCGAGCTACAATCTCAGAAAAAGCACAGTATGGCCAATAGAAAATTCGGATTCCAGCCTGAAGGTTACACATTTTGAACCTCAGCCTGGTAGTCTCTATATGATTAGTCTTTATAGGAACGAAACCGGTAGACGACAGTTGGTGAAACAATGTGCATCAGAAGTCGTCACTATTGACGACGGTAATTATTCTAATATCCGCGTTACATCTTAAAATTTCATTCCGGTCCATGTCACTGAATGACCACTATATTGATAAATGGATTGAGAATAACATAACGTTATGAGCAAGTTGTAATACTCTACGTTTCAGCCACATCGGGTGGCCTTCCTCAGGAGTGTTTTAATCGAAGTCACATTAACATTAATGTGATTTCGAGTACAACACTCCTGAGGAAGGCCACCCGATGTGGCTGAAACGTAGAGTATTACAACTTGCTCATAACGTTGTGTTATTCTCAATCCATTTATCAATAACATGTTAAATATGACAACCAAACTGTTCGCCTTCATTCGTACTAAATTTGGTGCGGATATCCTACGACCACTATATTGCTTCTAAGCCAAGAGTCCCCTAAATGAATAACTGTAAATTTTGATTACGGTTAGTTAACTAGACACCATTGAATGTAACAACCGCATGCGTTAGTAACCCTCACGCTTCCCAGGAACGTGTCGTATTAAACTCATAACTCTGTCCCAGTGTGAATTTGAGCATCGCCAAAAGTTAGATAGCACCTAGCCCATGCCGGACACAGCCGATGTACTTTCATTGGTTCTTGTGATCACAACGTACAACCGGGCGATACTACTCACATTTATTGAGGCCTTGTTAAGCACTCAAAACGAACCTCCGTTGTTTGAAAGATAGAACCTAACAGTTGCATTTCGCTTGGTTAAGTTAACTTTGGGAAGGCATAGATGATTGGTAATTTGTTTTGAGTTCAACGTTCATTTATTTGAAAATGAATTCACCTCGTTCACTTCGTGTACTTTATGTGTGCTATATGCAGTATATGAGTGCTCGAAGGCTATGGTTAATTAAGTACCTCAAATGAAGTCAGGCAGATTACATTTTGTGTGTTTTCTGGCGATAACCCCACACTACTTCGTTTGATAACATCTACGATTTGTCCCGTCATCACTTCTGGGGAACTTGATGCTCAGTACTAATAACATATAGCTTCCCTTCATTTTTGCTTTGTATTTAATATTGAATGTAAACTATAGGCACATGTGTTCCAGCTGGCTGTTTCATCAACTGATTATATTTATCACTCCAATAATAATGTATGTATAAATATGTGAAGCACGTTCTTTTCAAAGCCTGTTGAAAGCTCAAAATATCAGTTTACATACTCAACATAACCCGTTTGATTAGAGATTTATATATTTAAGAGAAGATTTAAATGTACCACAAGGTTGGCAACATTCAAACGAACATTATAACAAAGAGGTCTTAACACGTTTGTGTGCAAACAGGAATCAATTGCACATGTTCAAAAGGTATTCATCAAAGCAGTTCAAACACAACCAGATACAATGTGTGATTCACTATTCCGTAATTTTCCAGAATGCAAACGACCGATCTTGCATATTGAATTGAAAAGAACTGTTTGGGATGTAGGTGTGTGTTAACCAAAAATTACCGTCCACCACGAGCACTTGCCAAGAGGGTCCAAAAAGCTCGTCCAGAAACTGCTTCATATCAACGGTAAATTGTTGAATTTGATCATCGGATGTTATTCGACTAGCGCGTAGTCTCACCTCGTCTGTGATGAGCACCTGCTGTTCCAGAGACATATTTTGAAATATCACATGAATGTCATCTCCTAAACGTGGCACTTGATTTTGATAGAATTCTTCACGTTTCTTGATTCTTGTTTTTAAAGTACAACATAATGACAGCGTGCGATAGTTGTAAAAAACATGTACAACGTGGATGTTGATAATGACGTTTAATAGTAACTTAAATTTTCACATATTGAACAAATGTATACTCAACTAAAGCTTTTGCACCAATCTGCACGTGTAATATGCTGTGCTACACAACGTATTTGACTACGTCCTACTTGTGCATAGACTGAGCGTACACTTGAACCACTTAGGTAGCTTAACGCATTGGTTCTTGCTATTGAAGAACATTCGACCAATATTCTATGTTAAAAATATTTGCCATGATTAATACTATGTAAGCTCACATTGTGGTATTCATACAATACATTTTTCTCATTTTCAGTTCACATCAACAATGTTTACATCAATTTGGCCCTTCGGCTCTTTTGAAGTATTTCTGGCAATTAAAACTGAGTTGTATTAACCAATCTTGACATCCAAATAGACACTGTGTGTTTTAAATTTTAGGTTTCGTGATATCTTTGAACAGTAGGGTAAAAATCATGGGCTTAGTGACAACGGCAACACGAACAATCACGTCAGCTTGCCCACACTAGTAGAGTGAACCCTTTTCGGATAGTTGTGAACAGTGGTAGTGTTGTTCGTAGCTCGGGTTGATGGTTTTGGTATTGGTATGTTCGCCGGGCTTGGCATTTAGGTTGCAAACGTTTCATCACCACGCTCAAAGACTATACGCCAAAACGATTACGCACTGATGATGTCACCTCACTTGGTGATGAAACGTTTGCAACCTAAATGCCAAGCCCGGCGAACATACCAATACCAAAAGAGTGAACCCTCCGTTTATAGACGTTAATGATTACCAAGCAAATTGTTAGATATTGGTTGAATCAATATCAGTACTATTGTTCAAGCCAATTAAGGACATCGTAAGTTCAACGACTTATTGCTACTTCCTATAAATAAGAATACATTACCAGATATTGCGAAGCAAACAATTTGCTTTCGGTGTCTTTATGCTCAGTATTCTTACTACAAAATCGTTATGAGGACTACTCGGCTCACAAATGTTTGCCATATAACAACATGCTGTTCAACGTCAGCAATGACTATCTGGCAGGTTGACCATCAAACCTCTGTTGGTTATTGCTTTGGCGACTGTATACAAGCCAGGCGTATGGACCCTGGTGATAAACCTTTCAAGCCTAATTAGTGACTATGCAATAATGAGTAAAACACATAACATTGAAGCTTGCAGCAGAAGTTGTGGAACCGTGCAAACTGATTCTGTTTCCACTAATTTCAGCTGCATAACTTGCCCAAACCCGTGAGCACAAGGACTAATGTGTTCCATTTAATCTGGAAACAGTTAGGACGTATTCAAAGTGTTTTCAACGAGCAACTGGGTGAATCTCAGAAAAGAATTTGCTTATAGAGGAGAGCAGAATATTTAAAACACTGAGTTCCTTTTATCCATTTAGTTGAAACAGAGAAGAGACATATATCACGAGACTTTAACACTTTGATTTAACTTAAGCAGTTGTCAGCGTAACATTAGCAAATTTTATACACTACTAATAAGTAAGGTGGCAGATTTATGATTTCAAATGAGACGCAATAGTGAAAAGTCGAGGTTCAGCTGGATTCGAATCAGTGACGGAAACACTATGCACAACAGTGGCGATGATGAATTACGGCGTGAACTAATCGAGAAATCCTGTTGGAGCACTTTATCTCTTGGATCATTTAGTGGATTCTATATGAGACAATGGAACGGGTGGGTAAAAAAGTCCACATATGAAAATTCCGAACTCCTGGCGTGGATTCGTAGCTCAGCTGTTACACCGCTTGCTGCCTTTTGGGCACGTTGTTTCTGTTGCTGGTTTCAAACAAGCTGAAGCCTTGATATTGGGTCTCATCTAAACTTTTATTCCATACTTCTGACCTTTCGCTCGCTAATAGTGAAAAACATTCCATGGCAAGGAGATTGATTGCGTCAGTACCTTCTGTGTACACAAAACTTACCGATGTTGTGTGATAAACATTGCCTCGCTAATCGCTAGCGGTTTAGATTTGCGATTGTGTAACAATATCTTGAACGATTTGGCAGGATCAACTAGGTGACCGGTTGCTAAGATGTGTTTGGCGATCGATGAAGCCCAGGTCTTCGAGCTTGTTAAGGTCAGCAGGTCGTTTTTTTGAGATTGCAGTTGATAACCACTTCGAAATGTGTTCTGCCATACGCTGATGCAAACGCGGTTTGTCCTGTCTATGTAAACGTCACTGCAACTTCAATTGAACCGGTATATTACGTGGGAGACAGACTGATCGGTTGAGTGTGCATCACCGTTATGGATAGCCTAACCCCTAGTACTTAACAGGACGCGCAGATGTGCAGTCGGTAGGTGCGTTGTAACGCCGACATAACTTTGTGACTAATGCTATTGGTCAGGTGGTCACTCTTGAAGTGGACTTGCAGATATATGTTCTTGTCCTCCGCACTACGACTTACCAATTTTGGTTCTTTCTTCTTGTTGTGGATATCCACAAACATTTCAGAATAACCGTTATCCACCAGCGTTTTCCTAATAAAAACTTCTTTTTTTCTCCAAAATGAAGTCTTTACTGATGAATGAGCTTTTACTTCATTTTGTAACTATCTAACTCCGTGCACCCAAACATCACTGTATTTTGTGAGGTAGAGGTTGATGTTTGCCTGCCGTTCTTAGACATCCTTATAACCAGACGTCAAGATGGTACGTTACAAAGATCCGTCTATTGAAAGCCAACATGGAGTGGAAAATACTTGCAGTTCTCCAGCTCTACACATATTGCCTATAAACGAGAGCTAGTGAAAACGTTATTGTACAGAGTCAGAACCATTTGTACTGTAGATCGATTGAAGAAAAAAGAAGAGTTTATTAAGAAAACGCTGACAGATAACCAATATCCTGAAAAATCGACTTGCTACCTGTAACAAGCTCAAACAATCCGGCCTCATCAATCGCCAAACACATCTTAGCAACCGGTCACCTAGTTGACCCCGTCAAATCGTTCAAGGTATTGCTACACAATCGCAAATCTAAACCGCTAGCGATTAGCGAGGCAATGTTTGTCAAACAACATCAGTCAGTTTTGTGTACACAGAAGGTACTGACGCAATCATTCTCCTTGCCGTGGAATGTTTTTCACTATTGGCGATCGAAAGGTCAGAAGTATGTGGTCGGATCGTTCAATTGTTTTTGCTATATGTAGTATGTATATAATTTGCTGGTTTTACTTTGGTTACTAGTGAGCGTCTTTAATAAACCACATACACCTTGGAATAGATTGATTACTTGCCATCATAATACTTCATATAAATGAATTTTAACATTCAACATATCATTTCCTGAAACTGAAATCCGGACTGGGCGGACTGAGACATGCATTATGCAGCTACAACTTTGAAGTAACCAGAAGCTGTTCCGGTGGAAACGTAATATCATATACTGTGTTTATAATCTGGTTATCTGCAGGTTTGCAAATCTCTTTCTAGCATAACTGTTGAACGGAGTGACTAACGTTTAGTATACTCCATATTTAACAAAAAGTTCTTACTGACACTTCTAAAGTGACCTCTTTATTAGTGCTGGGGAAAACGATAAACAAATTTATCATATTGCACTTTATACGTCTTGTCTCTTTCAATGTATCACCGTGAAATGAGCAATGATAAAAATAATAGCACGACTTCCTGTAACTTACACATCTGCAGCTTTTAGGCCCAATACGTCGCAAAATTTTTCTAGTGTTATCTTGCCTGTATTCTCCGGGTCGAAAAGACCACACCATTTCTGTTTCCAAATGGAGAAAATTATGAATGTTTAACGTTTTCTACAGTATAGATGAAATTGAATTGGATAAGATGGAGGAGTACTCCAACGAAAAACCCAAGTTCACTTTCGGTTTTTATCGATTAAAAGTCAATGTTTCAACCGGGTGGGTATCCAAAGATTCACGGACTACTGCAAGGAGGCGAATGTCATAGGTACCAACTGATTTGTGAGTTGGTTGTGACGTTCCTCTGAGAATCCACCAAGTCAGTAGATCAGTGTTGACGTCAGCAGCACAAACTGAACCTGTACAGAAATTTAGCGTGTATCAATCTTCCAGATGGCATTACAGTTTTTGTAAAACCTGGTAGCAAAAGTAGTGGGCGTTTATTGACCAAAATTTGGTTTCACGGATGTTGCTATTCACAATGTGTGTGCACCTGGTGAGTTGTAATCACACGTGCCACTAGAGGTATGACAGATGCTTTAAGTTATATCTACTAATTTACTTACGCATTAGTTGTATCGTTTATTCCAGACTGAATGTAGTCAGTGCTGATGTAAACTGCATGACACCGGTCGTGCGCTTCCAGCAAATTTCGATCACTAAACATATAATAATTAAGCTGACATATTTTACTAAAAGGAGCCAATGTCGGTTTATCTTGACACAACAGATATAACCGATGAAAGAGTAAATAAATAAACAAGTAAATTGGGAAGTTTCCTGCCATTGTTACCATGCGTTTACAGCGAGATGAACAATTACAGAGGTGAGTTTACTGATGAGTTAGATTTGGTTGATTTCAAGTTGGACGTCACCCACAAATGATCACAGCTGTCGCATTCCCATAGACTTTTCAGTCGGCCTCCTTCGAAATGAAGCACTAAACTTGAGTTACGCTCTCATTAGAGCTCGTCAGTAGAGCATATCATCGCCACTGCCGGGACTAGAACTCTGGCCGCGCTCTCATGAGGCAACCCCGTTGAGCGTTGCGCCATTCATCTCACATTAGGCACGACCGAATTTTCATATGTGAATGCTCAACCAATACGGTTCCAATGGCGTCATAATCGTGACACAACTGTATAAAAACGTCTTCATATGTATCGATTATGCGTTTGATCTCAACTGAACTGGTTATTTCTTTCGTTTTACCCTGATAACAGTGTTTGATGTAAATGTTGTGTATTTGGCCTTTTGATGAGTAATCGAAAACGAACTTGTTCGCTACACTGTTTTTCCTGATGACCACTCTGGAGATGTTTAACCATTCGTATAAAAATGTTTACAGCCGGTTTGTACTCCGAGGTTGCTGGACACATTTAAAGACATGCCACATGTTATAAGTAGGGGCGCATGATTACTCATCATGATTGCTCATCATTACTCACAAGCGAAAGTGGTTGAGTGTTCACATGCGATGATAATTCGGTCGTGCCTAATGTAAGTTCAATGGTGCAGTGGTAAACACGGTTGCCTCATAAACAGCGTAGCCGTGGTTCTAGTCCCGACAGTAGCGAGGATATGCACTACTGACGAGCTCTAATGAGAGCGAAACTCGCGTATAGTGCTTCTTTTCGAAAGGAGCCGACTGGAAAGTCTATGGAAATGCGACAGCTGCGATCAATTGTGGGTGGTGTTCAATCTGTATGAAAATCAAAATCCCCGACTACTCATCAGTAATCAAATACCGCTCAAAAAGTCGGTGATTTTTGTGATTTCAACTTGGAGAGAAGTCCTAGTCGAGGAGTCATCGATTGGAGTTAACAGACAGTAACTGTGTCTCCTCTCGAGGCGATCGGGCAACCTGACCATTACTCACAAGCGAAAGTGGTTAGGTGTTCATTTGTGATAATTCGGTCGTGCCTAACGTGTGGTCAATGGCGCAGTGGTAAACACGGTTGCCTGCTCATGAACAGGATGTCCGTGGTTCAAGTCCCGGCAGTGGCGATGATATGCACTACTGACGAGCTCTAATGAGAGCGTAACTCGAGTTTAGTGCTTCTTTTCGAAAGAGGTCAATTTCATACTTAGGAATGTCATACGTGTCTAATAGCTTTGACATCAAACTAAAGTACTGAATTTTATCACAGATTTAGGGTAGCAAGCTGTTTCGGGAAGAATATTTCAGTTTAACTGACAGCAAACAATGTTAGAAGGTATTAAATGCACTAGAGGTCACCTGCTTGATTCCAACACCAGAAGAACAGTGTCAAACAAAACGATATGTTGACCAATGTTTCACATGATCAGTGTATACGTGTCTCGTCAGCTGTAAAAATGACGTCTTTTATTACATACGCTCAAGTCAAACAGAACAGAGCGAACTGAAATGCTAATTATGAATTTCATGCATAAATAAAGCACAGGCTAATTAGCAATTATATTTGAATGTTTGGCCTGACACAACTTGAATTCACAGTATTTCGCTGGATTCTCTTTGATTGGAAATAAACATTTTGTTGCCATGTACAACACTATGAAAATAGTGTCATCGTTAACGTAGTAAATCCTTGTTTAATGTTTTCCGAACCCATTTCAGTATTATTTGCAAAAGTCCACGAGCCGTTTTCGAGGACTTTTTAAACGTTATATGGATTAATAATTACCAGCAACCGCACATATCAGTTGGCAACCGGTCCACTATTCTGAACTCTCCTTAACAATTCAATAGCACTTATCTCGACAATGTAAACTATTAAAAAGTATTTCGAAATCTGGTCAAATTGTAAGAAATCTTATTCCCTTTCAGAAGTTTGTCATTTTCTGTTCACATTTCTATGCTGCGAAGTGCGAGTTGACATTTTTAATTGGGGGTAACAATGACATCAGAGCAGTTTTCACTTTGAACTGAATTCTGTTAGGCATACGAAATCTATTGAGGTTAGATACAACTATAGACTGATGTCATTTACTTTTATATAGCAGCATAGTAGGCAGCATTATTAGAACAAGTGTTTCAGGTCAACAAACAATCCGGGCAACAGAGCAGACCACGGTCTTCTCTAAGGGTACAAGCTATGGTTAAGACTGTAACGTTGAGAAACGCCATCGTCAGACAGTGTACTTCACTTAACTGGAGTGTGCTTACTTGTTTGATTTATGTAACAGCTGTTTTTACATAACCGGAGCTAAATTTTAGGGTCCAATGACAATGCTTTGTTCCATAAGCAATACTCGCGGTGTAACGTTTAAGCGTAAGATTTTACATGACGTAGTGAATGCACCGTAAAGAATTTTATTGAGTGAATCCAGTTATATAGTTAGATAAGTGTCTAAACGTTAGATTCAGCACAGTCTTTCTGTTCGGGGCGCTTTTCAACCTAGTTTATTCAAAATAGGCCAAATGAGTATGCTCAATAAAACACAATGAGTGTTATTGATAAATGGATTGAGAATAACACAGCGTTATGAGAAAATTGTAATGTCGCCAGTTAGCGAAAACTGACATAACGTGAATACGGACGCAAGGTTCACACTTCCATTCAATATATTTTCATTGATCCGTGCTGTCAAGTGAGCTCATGCATTGTACTCACACCCAACCGGTTGTGGATAGTTGTTAGTTCTAGTTGCACTAGATGTTTAACAAATGACAACACTCCTGAGGAAGGCCACCCAAGGTGGTTTAAACGTAGAGTATTACAACTTTCTCATAACGTGTTATTCTCAATCCATTTATCAGTAACATGTTAAACACGGCGCTTAAACTGTTTGATTTCATTCGTAGAAAATCTGGTGAGCATATCTGACAGTGAGTGTTGTTTTAGTAATGAAAATTTGCATAGAATACTCCGTACATCGTAATAGTCAATAAAAACATTCTCTTGAAGTTCATTGTGGCGTTTACTGAAATAAGATTAATTGAATGACGACTCAATTATAGAGGTATACGCAAGAACGGCATAGTTATATATTCATACAGAACACAATTGTTAGGAAAATATGCTTTCAGCAAAGAAACAGTTATTGACCCACCGTGACCATGCTTTTGTCAAGGTTATTCTTCAACACATAAGTTTCCAAATTCTTAACCGTTATATTTCCACAACGATCTGAGTCCACATGAAAGAATACTTCGATAAACGGATCCATTTTAACCAAATAAAGTCTTCGAAATACGTTTAAGCTTCTTACTATTCACCCATATATACGTGGGTGTGAATACAACGGATATATGAATATCATGGAACATAAGCTCCAGAAAGTGGTTTCATTCGATTGATTTTCAATGTGTGCTTGCACTTATGTGTCTAAGATCGCGTCGATAAACCAGAACATCAGGTACTGTCAACGATCACTTCAGATCATTTGCTAAGCATCTGGTGCAACTAAAACTAACAACTATCCACAACCGGTTGAGTGTGAGTACAATGCACAAGCTCACTTGACGGCACGGGTCAATGAAAATATATCGAACGTAAGTGCGAAACTTGCGTCCGTATTCACTGATGATATTGGATACGACAACTTTATTAAAGCAGTAGACATAACAACTAGCAGAACTTAGTCTACGGCATTTTATTCACCCGGAAATGTTCTCAGCCCACACATACACCAAAACTTTACACTGGCCTCTACTTTATAATGTACGACCAACTGTAGTGTACCGTACACCGGTTGGGAATTCATTTCGTCAGGAAAAGTGCAAGGTGAAAATGTTTATGTTCGTTGATGAATTTTCTCCCTGGCTTGTTTACTAGAGGGGTAGTACAAAGATTGCAATTACAACATCTTCCCAAAAACTAACATTACATTCTTCAACTAACACTATCGATTTTCTCTCTTTCGTCCTAATTCTACGCAAATTAATATACCGATTTAGGGCGAATGCACGTTTGTTTACCTACTCTCCTCCGCCCACTTCTTTCGCAATAACTGCACTGGTGAGTAAGCAAGAACGACTTCTCTGTCCCCTGAAAGTTCAGGAGGCAGCCTTATCGGTGTTCAATAACACGCCCCCTGTCAACTCAAAGCCTAGATCTTAGAGTAAATCATCTGATGCCGCATGCCCGTTAGCTACACTAGTAATTTTAGTGCAAACCAAAAATTCTTGATATGCATACGGTACGAGGACTAGTGATATCTCGACCTTTTTATTCCGGTGATGTATAAACCTAACATGGACATACTTTTAGCAAAAGAGCTCAATCGATATGTTCCTGATAACTGTAATAAGTTTATGATTGAAAACAGGTATGCGGAGCATCGGCCAACCTGTAAATGAATAATCATGATTGTTCGTTTTAGACTTTGCCTACTAGTGTAATACGTGTAGTGAACATGCATGTTTACTCATTCTGTTCAACAATGATGGTCGGATAATTCCTAGTCCACGATTAATCATAGTCCATTTCGACAGGTTATTTACCGAGTTCATCAGAGCAGATAGAAGACATTTTGGACATGATAACAGTTCGTTTACTTTCGTCAGTTGCAGACATAATATTCCAGTTATGTACATTAGGCAGATAAGCGCAAACATGGACGGGAAGAAACATGAACTTCATAAGTTTCTCTTCTGTTACTTGCAAAAGGTCAACAGTACGAATACTGTCTTACAGAGGGTCAAGAATATGTTCCAAGGATGGGTTTCAGACTGGGCTACAGTGTTGCATGAGGCGCTTGTTGTTAACACTTTCCCACAGCGTTTTGTCCGGAAATAGAGTAAGCTCATTCCTGCAAAAAATACAACTGTGGAAGTAACTAAAAAACGTCTACATCAAACTCCCTTTCAAAGGTGATGGACAGATGACCATTGTCGCGAAAAAACGTGTATATACTGTATTGAAGCTCGTCCTACTATCACAAACGACTAGGTTTCCTCTACCTCCGGCCCAAAAGCAAAGTTATATGTTTCCTACCAGCAGTTACGGAAGCATACGCTGGTGGAACCGAAAGAAGGCTTGAAACAATGGTCAAGGAGCATATCGCAAAGTGGTTGAAGATTTCATTAACTCATCCGCTAATGCGTGACACTCAGCGGGGACGAAACCGCAAGGCACTTATCGATCACGGGTCACATCATCAATATCGCATCTTCATATAGGGTCTTGAAGAACGGTCACAATTCACTTCTCAAGTATGCCAAAGTATTGTTGCTCAGCCGTTGACAGCCGGTCTTATGCGTACGAATACAACTGACTATCAATTTTTGCTTGCTATAGGTTCAGTCATGAGTACCACTCATGATTCAACCCGATTTGTACTTTTAATCATTTATCTTGTTTTTGTTGACATGCCAGTCACACGTTTGCGACTGATAAGAGCTTGCGAAATGAATTCTTATCGTAATTTGTGTCTTCTGACTATACCATTCCATTAGCTCAAAGAGACTAAATGTTTCAAACTTTTTATTTGTTGAAGTCTGTAGTTGTTCAGCTTCAATTAATTACGAGTCCCACGATTTTTTCACTTTGAGATTTTGTCACCTGTTTGCTCTGGTCCACCTCCCAACCTACTGAGGACTTATTGAGGAGATAGCTTAGTTGTTGACGCGTAATCTATTGTGTTGTGTTGTCAGGGGTCACCCGTTGAATCACTAGTTACATACAACATTCACTCTGAATCTCTTATGACTTCCAGCTTTCGTTTCATTATTGTTTTACTGCATCAGTGACATTTTATTCTTGGCCAAAAAGTGGGTTTTATCTTGTAAGGTTCTGCTGTAGACTTATATACCTCTAGAGCAATCCCCTGCTTCATGTGTGCCCAACAAACTGTTCGTTTTACCAGTGAGAAGCACTCTCGTTTGCAATGCTCCTCAACTTTGTGGATTATTGTGTAATAGCCAAATTGTCACTATTGCACTGTTTGTCATATATGTTAACCTTATTTTCGACGTGATGTTTTCGTCAGTTAGAATTCCGTGGATTACATTATCTAGTATATAGTTGATACCAGATTGCATTCAATTTGAAGATTCAGTACCGTCAAGGTTACCACGAGTAACCATCATCTGGGTTCTCTGAATTTATCCTGTTCTGTGTTTTTCAGTCAATTAATGCCTTCTGAAACCCCTGTTAGCTTCTAGAATTGATCTAATAACGTCCTCTCATCTATTTTACGTTAATCATGTTTTCTACTGACGTCCATCTATTGCGTTCACCTGACAGTGAGACATGGTTCGTTGACTAAGTTTTATCAACCGATTACGAAGTCGTACTGATTCACCAGTGAGGTTAATAAGTACTTGTCTGTGGGCACTGAAGAAAGCTTATAACAGTCTATCCAGATGCTTTTAACGCTTACTGACTTCAAGAAGTTCAGTTTAATTAAGAAAGCGACCTGATGTTCCATCAGCATTTCGGTCTACTCGTGTGAATGACAGAGAGTCAGCAAGAATCAGTGGACACATTCGGGCACTGTAACATCTCAAGTATCATCAGTTCATAACCCCCAATATGGGACATATTTCTGGGGATAAGGCTCTAAGAAATACGACACACCTTGTTAAAATATGTTCATACGGGAATAAGAAAGAGAAGTTTAACTTACTAGACCATAATAACTTATTCTGAGTAACCCGGAATCTACGTTAATCGGTTAGAAAGAAAATCCGTAACTATTTTTTGGCGGTTCAGAAGTTTGGAAATACCGAAATTGCAAACGACAGCATATTGGAAATAAAAAGCGAAGAAAAAACAACCAGGCAGAGCCAAGTAGTTGCATCAGGAGCCTATATCAGCATAAAGTAAACAACAGTGCGCCAAAGGTAGGTTATGGTTGAGACTCCTCTCAAAATCTTGCAGTGATTCAGATGGTTAAGCCGCCTGAAGTTCCTACTTGGTGTTCTAGCGGTATACGTCAGTCCTACACCCGTGTTCATCTCTATTGCCACTGTTGTGAGGGACTCTGACAAGGTTTTTTAGATTAATACCTATTCAGATGTAGAACATTGTGCTGCGTGTGAGTCAAATGATTTATTTAGTGTCGGTGTTTAACGCGTTTTTCAAATGTGATAGGGCTGCGCTACGTATATGTTTGCTTATTTACCAAGGGATATAGGTCCTGCCAACGGGTAGTAAAGCTGAGTATCTGCCACCTACTGGGCACTCATTATGGCTAGATAGACAGAGGTGCATTAAATTAAATGTAACCTTGCTAAACAGAAGCGATCTGTCCGCTGCCAACAATGTACAACGTTTAATCACACAGTTAACTTTTGTCAATCCATCCACTATCTAGCACATAGGGATGTAGGGGACTTGATTAGCTATGAGGCTTCACATAGCATTAAAAGCAAACGCGGAGGTTCTGATGTGGGACCAAGGAGCAAATCGCTAGCCCCATGATACCGATCAACATTTGCAATCTTAACTTTGACGATAACTTGACTTCGGCAATAATCAGTAAGCTTTAAGAAAAGTGAATTACCCACATCACACCTCAGCGATTCTGGCATAGTGGTAAATGTTCTACTCAGTCAAAGATTTTGTAAAATGCTAAGAAGCAAACGGCAATTTGTCTGACTTCAACAATCACTGTGTTCTTTTTGTCGAAGCCGCAAGTAATTTGTCACTCGGCATGCAACTATGCAAATCTAAAGAGTAACTGGCGCAACTAGTCACAGAGCATGTTCCCCATTACTTGTGAGACAACTGATATGAAAGTAGGCTGCTTCTGATAAGCCCACCCATTTTCATCATTTCCTGTCATGATCAGTCATGATGTTTATAATTTGTAGACTTCGAAACGAACGTCTCTCAAGGAGATCAAATAAATATCTTATCTCATGGTCTGGACATATGTTTGACACAATTCTTTGCGTTAGTTGACAAATGAAACCAGAGCATGCCCACCTATTGTCACAGAGCTTTGCTTGTTCTTGATAAACATACGTGTTTTATATCCAGTTGTTGCAAGCCATCACTGCTGCTATCGGATGCTGAACTCGTTGGCAGAATTCCAATGCGAAGTGGTCATCCCATCTATATTGAGCGAGCAGTAACTGAGAGGACAGTAGTGAGTGTTGTAAATTACAGTGCTGCTAGCGTACGGTACAACTCAAGAAGATTCAAGCTGGCTTTCCTTCATCGGGTTGGGTGATACTTGCTGTAACTCTGGAGCTTACGGTGAAGAGTAAGCGAGGCAAGTAATAAATAATCAGGAACCCTTCGCACCAAAATTGTCAAGCAAATATTTAGGTGTTGTAACAGATGCAAAGGCTGAAAACTAAGTTGCCTGTTCACAACTATTGCTTGTTGATCGAGCAGTCTAGAAACAACCGTTATTACCTGCTTGTTCTTTAAGTTATGGATTGGATTAGCATGATTGTGTGCAATCTCAGTATATAAAATCGTTTTATAAATTGCAATAAACGTGTGCATTCTTCCCTGATCTGCGGAATGATTGTCTCAGATTAACCCTATGGAACTGGTAGACACTTGAACAGGTTCTAACTGAATCAACTGACCTGAGGTGATTGTGTTTTGTGGCTTCAAACACTGCACGATCTCACTCTCGCTACTTGAAGAGATGCGGAACGAACTTTAAAAGTCGCTGCTTTTTAATTAAAGATTCTAAAGTGTAACTGTAACCAGAACCGTCATCTAAAGCTTGCATATGTGTCCATCAGATGTTCTATTCTTTCACCGGGATCATTCTGTCTTCGAACTAACTACTACAAAAACTCTCTGTATCCTGACACTAATGGATTTTCGATTTCATGCTAGCATTGGTTTCATATTCTACTGAGTAAACATCCCACTATTAAAAATTGTCAAGAATAAAATGAAAAAACAATTGTGTTGTAACACTTGAGGTTTGGACTGGTATAGACGCTAACTATACCAGTTAGAATTACTCGAACAGGAAAAGTTGGGTGTCTCAAACATGTCTGTCCAAACCTCACGGTAACACGTGAAGTAAATGTTCCCGAACGTCTACCACATCTGCGACTCGTTGTAACACGGACGTAGGGCTAGTTAATCGAACACAACCTTCAAACAAAGCCAGCTGATTGTAATGTGACATATGTATTACATCACTTTAAACCCATCAACACGGTATTGAGGTTTTGACAGCAATGCTGATCAATTCGAACTGATTCGATACAACCGACTACACTACATTTTGTATGAAACCTCCCAGAACACTCAGGAAGAGTTTTTTAGGACATCATACCTACCCAATAATAAACAGTGTTAAGAACTGTGTGATAGAAAGTTATTAATGTCGTGTTATTTTGAAAGTTTATATTAGCATGATGCGAGCAACTTGACCCTCTGTCCCTTCGATTAAGCAGACTTACAGAGCTAATTTCTCAGCTGCGCTATTCCAATTAAGCACAGTTCCCGATATCATTCTAGCAAGGCTAAATGTTCCCGCTCGTTCTCAACTGGAACGACACTAGACATGAAACTGTACACAAATTACCTAGTCAGAACATGCTGGTCTCTAACATCTAAAATGAAGAAGATTGAACCAATATAGATGTACAGTCAGACACGACAGTTTGATAGTGCTGACGATAAATAATAGATTCTCCAGTTTTGTTGAATGAAGAGGGGAATATTTAAATACAATGTGGTACCGGTACTAGCTATTACGACCATATTGAGACGTTCTAACCTACGTTACTTAAAATGTATCTAAGTCCTCGGTATACACAAGACTTTTGATTAACAACTGAAGTATCTGAGCAACTGACACGTAACCAAAGAAAAACATCATCGCTTATGTACAGAACACATATTTCACCCATTTCAGAACACCAAAGTAGCGAACAATACTTGTTTCTCATGTCTGATCAACAGGCTACGTAAAACACAGCAAATGTGAAAACAGCAACCAACGTGAGTAGAAATATCGCCCAATACAGATGACGATTCTTGTGTTTGCCACCAGTTACGCAATCAATGTTCCATATTTTAACTCTGCCTGATCGTAGGTCAAAGGAGATTTGATGTACACACGAGTGTCTACTGAGCGTGGATATCAGATATCAATGCCCTCACAACGGTGAACACTCGTGATCTCACCCTTCTGAGTCCGTTTCTTGGCACTCTGTAAAAAATCAGGCTAACTCTAATATAACACATATAGGAACGATAACCAGTGTGACTAAGAAGATCTTGAGAAATTTGGGGCGAGAAGTTCATATCTTCTCTTTCGTGTAGTTGAACAATATTTTGATGGCGATATTATTACAACAGTCTAACCGTTGTTGTCCACGTCGTATGAATACTGAGCTTGATTTATATATTCAGCTTAAAAATTTGTATGAACAGCTCACTGCTCTGTTTACCTCACTAACTCTAGGAGAAGAAAAACTGAAATCAACGCTGGCTAATGCGGGTTATCTGAATCTAATATATACACTGCAAGCAAAACAGCTGCTGAACAGGCAACGTGTGAATGCATTAAAGTGTTTACTGAGACATGGGCGAATAATGACTTCCAGCTCGGATAAAGGAACAAGAGTTATCCTAATAAACAGGATTGATTATGTTGGTAAAATGAATAATATATTAGTTGATAATTCGAAATCTGGTAAAACGAAAGCGCAGAAGAAAAAGACATCAGCGTGCGTCAGATGAAACAGAACGGTATTACTGTCAGAGTCTGCTTCGTGCACATCCATCCACACTTGTATAATAACCAATGGGTTATACCGTTTACCGAATAGCGCAGAGAAGGTCGGCCATTGAGACCCATTTTAGATGTGTGCAACTAGTCCAACCGTGCTCCGCTCACGTGATTCGCAGGTTTGCTCGAATCCATTAGGTTGGAAATAGCAAAGCATGCTCTCTGGGACACAGGATCTAGGCCGAAACCATAATATACTGTTCTTATTCGACCTGGCTTCGCTGTTTACGAACGTGCTTCCACAAAAGACGACTGACAAACTGCGCGATTACGTCGAACGTAACAGACACATGGAGAAACTAAAAAATAAATTAACTGCTGATGTTTTTCATTAACAATATTTAGTTCCCGTTTAACAATGAAACCCACCGATTGACAACGAGCTTGTCTCTGAAGTTTTTATTTTCTGTCATTTCCACGAAGAAACTGAAGACTAACTAGTTAGGTGTAGTCGTTGAACAGTTTATGTTTTAGCAGTGCCACGTAGGCTATATCTTTTGCTTCCGTATCAGTATAGACATATTAGTAAACATACAGGCAATATATTTGGAGTGGTCAGTACAATTACTCTGACAGTTTCGTTTCGTTAAACCAAAAGCAAAATCTCATGTGGTGCTTGACAGGTTCGACGTTAATGAACTCCAACTGTGACACTTTGTAATTTGAGTTAGACATTCTACAGGAAGTATTTATGCAGATTGGCTACCTAATGTGCTCTGTTCGGAAAGTGATGGGGGAAGCAGAATTAAAGCCCAAGTCATCGTCTCTGAACACGAAGTCTGCATTTATTAGTTTCCATTTCAAGGAAGATCCTGTGACCGGAGTTATCACAAGAAAACCCTAAATGTCAGTAGAAACAACCTATCTTGCGGCTCTATTTGGTAGCTTTCCGATCCACACCTGTTATCGTGCCACACCTCAAAGACAAGCTTCATGTTCTACCACCAGCTGTTTCGTACACCCATTTATTTGCTCGTGTCAAGCATCACACATCACTCGTAATATAAGGCGCGTGTCTGATAAAACTCGTGAAAAAACCTGATGTGGGTAAAACGGTTTCAAGTACTACTGTTTGTCGCTTGACCGGTTCTAATCATTCTGTTATTAACGAAGGTTTTCTACAGAGTTCCAAGAAACGGACTCAGAAGGGTGAGATCACGAGTGTTCACCGTTGTGAGGGCATTGATATCTGATATCCACGCTCAGTAGACACTCGTGTGTACATCAAATCTCCTTTGACCTACGATCAGGCAGAGTTAAAATATGGAACATTGATTGCGTAACTGGTGGCAAACACAAGAATCGTCATCTGTATTGGGCGATATTTCTACTCACGTTGGTTGCTGTTTTCACATTTGCTGTGTTTTACGTAGCCTGTTGATCAGACATGAGAAACAAGTATTGTTCCTTACTTCGATGTTCACATGACTTCAGTGAGTATGTCCGATAGAATTAACGAATGTGTTTGTACAAGCCAATAATAGATTAATAAACCGATACTGGTTATTTCGTTGAACACTTCGATACTGTTTTGTCTAACTGGTCAAAACTGTATTGCAGTGGCAATTCTCTCTCGCAAGTCCGGACATGGGATAGGTTTACGCTGTCTACCCGGTGATCTTTCAAATCGTTCATGCTGATTAAAATATCATGCACATTTTGTCGACCGTATGGTGCTTCAATCTCACATTACGAAGACACCGCCAGCTTCCTCCGCTGCTTCTGTTGTTAGGATTGGTTTGTTGTTCCGTCAGTCGTTATCACACAGCTTACGTTACTCAACAACCTCTGTTATAGCCCTAGTGACTCATGTCATAAAATTGCCTAAACAAAAGTGCATTGATTTTTATGCTAGCTTTAAGCCCCCATCGACTATCGTCGACACTATTATCGGTTAGATTTTTATTATGACCAAATTAGAGAAACACCATCTTCTGACATTTGTACTTGAATGAAATCCTCGCTGTTTAGAGCAGCTCTGCCGTGCATATGGTATAACCCACATATACACAAACACCAGTCTGAATTTCAAACAGTAGCTGAGTGGTCACAGAGACTGCCTACACATTTATCAATGAATCACTGTACAAGGCAATCAGAACACAGCGAATCAAACGCGACCAACATAGCTAGCAGTCGTGGCATAAATACAAATGGGATTACTGAATCTTTAGCAAGTAAAGCATAAAATAAGGGTTCAGGTGATGGGTTCTGCATGACCCAATTGGTTGGGTGTAAAACTGAGTCTAAATTTGAAGTGGGTTGCTTCGTAGCTCAGCTGGTACAACACTCGCGTGGTCGGATCATACTTTTTTATAAGCGGTTTGGATTCAGTCGAATTCCAGATTTTTTGTAGTTGGCTTTCCTCTACAGCTGACACAGAGTTGAACTTCACAGATGCAAGTTGACTGGCTCATTGAAATAATCCGGATTCATCCAACCCACACTGAATCTGCGAAGTACACCGACATATTTAGCTTCATTTCCGGCAGTTGATATTTGAGTCCACTATCAGGGTTGAAGATGACTGTACCCATAAAAATGAATCAGTCGATGTTGTACTACCCGCCTTGCGTGATTGGTTGGGAGACACGCCACCTAACCCCTCCACTTCGAACCTGCTTATCGTTCTTGCGCGAGTAAAGATTAATCTGGAGTGGGATTTTAGTAATCTTTGTACGGCCTGAGTGACGGTCTGCTGACAGCTTTGGCCACTTTTTTGAAATTTGAGATTCTGCGTCTCTGGAGTGCCTGCTGGTCACTGGTGCTATCCAGTTGCTTTTTGACTCACAGTCTTTGTTTTCTCAGACAGTCTGACCTGCTCGACGTGTCGTAGGGAAGGCTGTGAGCCAAATTCAACTACATACAGCACTGCTTCTGAACGATATCGAATTCGGCCGGGCGTCCATGCACCCAATATCCTAAAGTACTCGTCGGTTTTGCAGGTTTGATCAATTCGGCTGATCTCCATGCTTCCTATTAGAATGTTTTACCATTGAGAAATTTCCGTTACGCGCCGGTGGTTTGGAAGTATGCAACAGATCGTTGATTGTTCTTAGTCTATGCCTCATTTGAGCTTCAGCTGGAGGTTTTCTGTTGACTCACAGTCACCCGGTAACTGAAAAGGAGCGTTTCGAAAAACTGGCCTTATATCTATCCCCACTGGCTTTTCGAAGGTCTCTTTTGAACATGTCTATCGGCCTTTCGGCCCGACCTTTTAATTGTAGATTGTAGGGTACTGACCATATGTGGTTAATAACATTCGGCTATCAGAAATCTGTGAATGCACTGGAAGTAACCTGGCTTCCGTAGTCAGACATGATTGTTTCGAAGGATCCCGATCAGTTTCCCCACTGTTGAGGCTCTCAGCGTTGTTCCTAACAGACGTACGTTTGACTGTTTGCTTTAAGCGTCGAGAGGTACCAGAAACTTTTGCCATACAGTAGTCCGCTGAAGCCGATGTGCACGGAAATCCACGGTTCCGCAAGTGCTGACTACGACTATACTCCAGCTTTCATTGGGGATTTAGTAGCTAGCATACAAACAGTACACTCTGCCGAACGTACCCCAATGGCGAAATTCACGCAAGTCCAGTGCGTGCTAATAGTTATATCCATATGATACTTGGGTGCTTTCGAGAAAACTTCTGCCAAAACTCGCGTTCTAAGACAAAGTGGGATGATAAAATGCTTGCCAAGCTACATGCGAAAACTAACAGTCAGAAGACAGTCTACTGCCTTCAACTGTTTCAGCTCATCACCTGTTTGTCTAATTCATGATTGAAACGGTTACAAAATGGTTCTTAATTGATTTTGTTACCACGTAGTTCACATTGTGATTTGCCGAAATGTTCACAGATACAATGTTCTCAAATTCAGTAGTGTGCTAAGCGATCAACAGTGACAGGGCCTCTGCATGCCCGAGGATGGTTTCTGACTTATGCAAGATGATGGTTTACTAATCAAAAAGCCTAGTTGTTCGGCGCTGACCGCGGTTTCCCTTTTCAGCCCGACGACTGAAAACAGAGGCTTGTGTATAGTCAGCTGATAAATTGACATCCATAGAGCATATCGTGAATTTTTTTGCTACGACCACGATTGCTAGTGCTTTTTTGAGCTAGCCGTAATTCTTTTGTGCTCAAATTAGCATCCTGGGTATCTCAGCTTTGATCTTCCTAGAACCGTCTCAGAATTGATGAGATATGGCTGGGTCAGTACAATAGTTGGAGGCATCCGAAGTACTCACAATGTCAAATGAAAGGACAAGATCTGTCAAGAGCACATCCAAGGCTACCATAGCCTTAAAACGGCCAAAAACATTTCTCACTCAGCAAACCGGTTCGACACTGCATTCCTTCTCAGGAGTTGGTTGGGTGGCCCTTGGATAAAATGTATCGCGGGTTGGCTTTTGTGCAATGTTTAATTTTATTTAATGGAAACAGCTAGGTCACCTTGAGCGTGCGAAGCCTAACCCAGTCTTCTGATGAATTTCGTATGCATGGTTCGCTTAATGATTTCTCGACGTTTCCTTACTAATCTTTCTCAGTCAAACTGAATTATTTTAACCATGCTTCGACGAGGTCAGCAGCACAGAGTTACAAGCTGGTTTGTGACCTGACAACGTTGCTACCGTTTGTTTCTCGGGTCGTGATCGGGCTAGGTACACCCATATACTGGATAACATTAAAAAGACGATCAGTAGTGCAAAGTCGTACTTTACTTCTGTTCACTACGAAATAGTGTTGCGCTAATCAACGGACACCCGTGTTTGACTGCTGACGTTGATAGTGATTTTATAAGGATTTGTAAATATCATAATGCTAAACTCTTCTTTGTCACAGTCGTTTCTACATGCCCGAAGAATTCATAAGAAGTCCATTAAGAGAACAGGTATTTTCGGCCATTTTCATTAGGCTTTTAAGATTACTAAGAGTATATGCGATTTATTAATGAAAAATTAGAACAAATGGGTCATTTTACTCATCGACGTGAGGCGATCACAGACTACTGGAGAAGGGTTGGGGTGTTCATAAATGTGTGACATTGTCACACACATATGCGTTCGTCAATGTAAAGTGGTTCGCATTTGCATAGGTTACAATGGACTGTGGAATAATTAGAACTGTTTCCGGAAACAAAGATCACCGTTTTCCCTCAAGATATATGTGGCTTTTACGTGTATTCCGTCTGGAATCCATTGCGCAAACCGCAGCTATTTTCAAAGTTCAGTCCCACTGTTGTTTGTTTGAATACTTCTGCGAAACCGCAATATAATTCGACTGCAACTTGTCTTGCATCAAAACCGTCACGGATGGGTTGAACTAAGTGCCTTTCAACCAACTTACATCAGAGGCGGCCACAGCAAAGCGAAAGTTCTGTGACAATTATGGGTGCTAGTGGACACGAAATCATGAAACCCAGGCAAGGATGACTTAATGCCAAAAAAGAACGCTTTGCCATTGATACGTTTCGCATACAGCTTTGTTTTTCTACTGAAAATCTTATTGATAAGGTAGCAATGTTTGCACTTCGTTATTTTATGCATATACTGCGTCTGTGAGGCATGTGATAACTGTACCATGGACTATATGCCTATTATTTCGTCTTGATAATCTTTTTACTTTTTCTTTATTTGTAAAACTTGCTGCTTAAATATGCGAAATTTATTTGGGCGATAACATGTTAGCAGTGTGATCGATGGCAACGTAATGCTATCGTGCAGAAATTCATTAAACTTCTCTGTGCTGCTACAGAGAAGCAAAGATACACTGGGTGTGTGACTTAGTGCTGGTGGATGTAGATAGCACTATTTGGTTATCAGACAAACGTAATCAAATGTACCTTATTATTTCTATCAATGAAGCGATGCGCACGCAAACTTTAGATTGGTGCGCACTGGATCACAAGCATTTTGGTTCTGTGTTTCAAATTAAGCCAGTGAGGAGCTAACAGTGACACGCACCGATGTGCTACTACGATAGTTATTGGAACTGCTCGTTGGTTGCTTGGCAAGGCGACTAGCTCAACTAATAGTATTCATTGTCGATAATACAAACATACGAAGGTACTTTCGTTACGAGAGACCTGGCTGCATTCATATATTGAGAATGGCTTCGTTTAAAACGACGGTTAATCATCCATTCGCGAAGCCGTCCAACCACGTTATCAACATCGTGGTGGAGGTGTTGTCACTAACATGGAACATTCGCGATGTCAGTAGGTACGTAGTGAAATATAGAACCAAGTATCTTATCGGGTATTGATTCATTTTACTTGCCAGTACTCACCTATCCCCGTAGCGTATCACCTTAGGTAGGTATTCATCAACGTGTATAACTGTCGATAATTTTGAACTGAAAGTTAATACATTGTTAATTCTTTTACAGTATATGAGGTGATCTAATTCCAACTTCACAACAACATTTAGCTCACAAAATTTTCTTATATTTCCTGTCAAAATGGTTGCTCATTTTTATCTAATTTGGGTAAAAAATCTCATGATGTTGATTTGTCAGCAAGCGGTTGCAAGTGGCTATGTTGAACCACTCAGTTCTTTAGTTTTCTTTTATTGTTTGTAGTAAAAGTCACCGACGGTGATTGACTCGTTGTTTGGGTTACAAACTACAATAAGAACAATGTCATACTGAAATTTTCGGTAAATGTCGATAAATGTTTTTTGATACGGATTTCAGTTTGACTTTCACGTCTTGATCGTTCGGTTCTATTTAGAAAAGTGTCCAGCTAATTGAACTTTGTGTTACCCCTTTGTGTTACCGCTTCCTGTTAACCCTGCCTGTATTCTTACTTCTGGTTGGAGTTAAACACATATCCACTCTAAAAACCGACCCCAAAGCCGGAAAAATGACGTCATTCCTCACTAAACTGCTGTTTTTTGTTCTTAACAATACATAATTGTCACTTAAAATCGTGAGGTGGTCATTAATCCCTCGGAATCCGACATTAAAATTAAAAACTGTGGCGCCCGAAGAACTCATTTTCCAGAAGTGCCCTATTGGGCGATGTTACTAGCTTCAATCGTTGACACAACTTTCCATAGTA
>JTDE01021678.1:28280-58219 GCA_014338405.1 Paragonimus skrjabini miyazakii | reverse complement strand
GATGTTTGCGCGAAAATGGTAGAAAAAATTTTCATCACGAAGCTGATACTTTTGGGACTTATTCGACGTATTTCAATTTTTCCATCAACGCCGCTTATTTACAATTGATGTACGATAAGTACTTTGCCTGAAATTCCGACTTTAAAATTTCATAAAATATTTAAAAATCGAGGATTCGCGCCAAAAGGACCGTTTTGCCTTTTGAATGACCTTCAAGGCAAATATTGTGAAACGGATAATTGCCAAGGGAGCTTCTCTACTCCGTGTGTACTGTTAGTGTGTTTCTTTCAGGTGAACTCCCCAGTGCTTACAAAGCGTAAATAGACTTGCTCCCTAAGACAGAACAAGATGTCCTCAACTCTTTCTTCACTCAGTCGTCGACACCAGGGCTCCATTTGGGAGGTGGTGTCGCCAAACTGATGACTGTGTTTTGCGCATGCACTCGTTGCCTGAATAACTCCTTCAACGCTTCGGATCACACTGACGTACAACTGACATCTCTTTTGTCCGTCACTGTCAAAACCACCCGGCCGGGGCGTAGTAACTGATCATTCTTTGTACAGATGTAAACTCTTCAGTGTGCCTCACTCGCATTGGGCGCCATGGTGCATATGTAGCGACCTGGAAATTTCACTTACCTGCCTACGGTAGGATGTGTAAAATAGTTCCAAAACTTGTAGTAACATATTGTACCTAGGGTATTAAGAAAGTTCGCATGATGCATGTTGTTTGTCTGCATGCCATGTGACTACGACGCGAACCCGAACGCACACGTGTGTCACACACTTCCGGTTTAATCGCTCGTCGACGGCTGGTTTCTAGCCGATCTAGCTAACTTACGTGTCGGTGCTATTTTCTAGTGCTATAAGAGTCCCTTTGTATCTTTCGAGTAATAAATATTCGGTCACTTCCCTCAACAGCCTTCTGTATTTCGTGTCTGGTTAATTCGTACCTGGGGAAAACGACTTAGTGCGCCGTGCACTAAACGTATGCGCTAACATTCTCCGGTGGTCTAATGAAACCGACCAACGTAGACCACAAGCAGATCAAAATATTCCAGGCAGCCGAAAATATTGCCGAAAGGTCTCGGTCAAATCGACGGCAACGGGCGTACTCTAAGCTTCTATAAAAGCGCCGTTCACAGGATCGCCTGCGAACATATTTCGATCCGGTTACCAAACTATCCAATCTTGTCGCTTGTTTTCACCTGCTATTTCAGTTATTCGATTCGCACATGTAGTGGTCAAGTGTGAATTACTAAATAACCTAAGTAAATTCGGGCGTAACTTACTAGGCTGTAAATGACAACGAATGAACGAATGGGACATATGAGTTGCCGGAACTGAGCCAACTATTTGGATCAAAGAACTGAAGTCAAAAAAGGTGAACACGAGCATTTGGGATGACCACCAGCATGCTCCAAGTTTTCAAAGTTCGGAAAGCAAGGATAATGAGGAGCTACATCAAGGCGCCGAACGGCAATCGGAAACTCGACGACGCAGCCAGAACATTGGGGCGAAAAGTCTGTGTAGAACAGTCAGGCGACTACACAAACAGAAGGTACAGCAGGCCGGTGTGCACAAATTCGTCGTATGATTCAGGCTCACTATGATCAATTTGAAAAACACGCAAGAGATGCGGGGGGGTTGTAGAAAAGTGCGATGAAAGCTATCTGGGCTGAACTGAGGTATCGTTAGCCAGTAGAAATGAGAGAAACTCTACACACCTCGACCTCATTGGTTGATCCGGGGAAGGCGCGAGCTGATAGCGCAATGCAGCAACCTGGCACAGTCAACATGGTCCTTCAACTGAAAGACACCTTAGGGCCAAATAAACGCATCCGTTAAACCCATTGGGGCCCAAGTTGACAGACCACCGCTCAATCGGCTCCTTTTAAGTAACTTCTCGGTTACAAAAGCATGCAGCTGCCGGACTCACAGGGGTCGGGCTAACCCTGAGAACAGCCACCCTTCAACCACTTTTGAATTGTTCGCTAACGATTCAAGTTCACACCAAGTTACGCTTATTCTGTTGATTCAATAAGTGCCCTTCTGAATATCCAACGACAGTGAAGATAATCCATCGTCAAAACGGTTACCGGGAGGGCGCTCGCAAAAGCCGGAATTAATACGGCACCAACTGAATCAGTGTACATGAAAAAGGAATCTCTTAACTCGAATGTGAAAAATTCTCATGCACTGGACAGAGAATGTGCCCGTTCAACAAATTCGACAAGTAGGCACGGCCCAATATTGGGAGACGATATAACATAATTGAGCTCACTCAAACAAATGGTCATCGGTTGGGTCGGAGCAGAAGGGCTATCCGCGCGTCGAGAAATAATTATAATTATAAGCTATTCAAGGAATATATAAAAGGAAGATATTTGATTTTAGCATTTAGAAATGTATAAGTCTTATACTGAGTAGGATTAAGGGAAACGGTGGCAGTAGCTGGTGTAAGAACAAATTCGATTAATGCTGGTTATTTAAGGAAAGCAATAAAACAAAAGGCCATCTTTCAACACTAATCAGACAAAGTGCAGCAATCTAAAAACTGACGCGATAGACCTTAACAAATGCAACAACCACCCCTCCCCCAGTAGGCAGAGACTGATACTCACGTATATATCTCCCGTTTGTGGGTAAAATATATTAGTGTTCTATCCCTGTGAAACAGCCATCAGAGCTCGTTCGGTCAAGCAATCACAAGGTTATCGACATTACCGAGACTTGGCTAACCCCACAGTTTCTTGTCAGGGCGCCGATATCTCGACTTATTACAACTTACTTGCTGATAAATTCAGCGGAGGAGGCAGAACAGCAGCGATCTACGTTTCGGATGATGTCATGACATCAGTAATTGAAGATTCCCACTGGCTGACGGTGCCTGAGTCTCCCTAGATAAACGTGGTCAACTTCTGCTTTGTTAGCCTGACCCTTGATATTGCGGAAAGCACCTTCAGTGTCAGCACAATGGTTTTATGCCCCATAACCGGCTATCAATCAGGCAGTAGCACCCGAAACGGTTGGGTTATAATATGAACCTTCTAAACATTAACTTCGTCAGCGGAGTGGCTTCTGGCTCAGAAGCTGCGTAGTTCCACGAACTCAGGCTGGAGGTCAACCGAACGAAACAGGTGCAGTAGTGTATTCGCCACAGAAAAGGGCACAACCCGTCTTCTCCGGACTTATTACTCACTACCGAGCAGCATATGATGCTGGAAGTTATCCGTAGAGAATGAAATCTGCCTTCAAACAGCGACCAAGTGGGAGATCCGTGAATGTCTGGCAATATTTCGGTGGTATCGCAGTGGAATTCAAAATCATCGGCATCCGCCAAAAAAATGATCTCGAGCCTTGGAACGTTCGTTTTAACCGACCGATGCTTGGTTTGTCCACCGTCTGGCGCTACCACTGGAAATGTTAATCCTGGGTTTTGTGACGGTGTACATGCTAGAATGCTAGTCGAATACTGTGACTTCCTGAGGGTCATGCTTGGGGAAATTAACTTGCCGGAAAAAATCATTTTTTAGCTTAGTACCTGGTGCAAAAATTGAAATCGTCGAAATCTGAGTCATGAACTTATATCGGTTTGTTTTAACTAACCGTTGATTGAAAACTATCTTATCGTAAATGTATTTCGAAAATGAGTAGAGCTGCAGTTGTTGTAGTCGATTGCGTGTTACAATGTTAACACAAGGATGCTGGAGTTGTTTTTAATTTATTTTCTCATTTTTTTCATTTGTTGATTGGTTCATTCTTATTTACATTTTTATTTCTATGACATGGTTGAAAAACTGCATGACTGCAACAGCCGCACGGTGGTGACCTAGTTTAACAGCATCACTGCCTTTGCCAGTGAAATAGTGGAGCATGCTGAGACTGGTTTATTTTGTGCGACATCCCCATGGGTTCACCTACGAGCAGTATGCAACCGAGATGGGTAAAGAAGCCTAAAACAAGATTGCATGTGGACACTGCGGTGACCCTGTACAGATGGACAGCTATTGCTGTGATGCCGACCAAAACGAGTGTCCATTCTGTGGGAAGGAGATTCAACATCAGTCACCTGGGATGTGTGCGTTTCGAATCTTTATTTTCGTCAGTTCCCTCCACTTCAGTCGCTGTTCGCATTTCCCCAGTGATTATGGGAAGCAAATCCCGCACACCACCTACAAAGGATGTCGACCTAGACCGGTTCGTTGACGGTGTACCGCTTCCACACGGGCGGAAGAAAGAACGGATCAACATAACCTGGAACGATTATCCTGTTGATATAATTGTAGAAATTGATTCCCTTCATATATGCGTACGCAGTTTTGTTGCAGATATAAGATGCGATGAACGACATGATGAAGATTTCATCTGATACACGGTTTTATTCTTTCGGGAGGACACCCACAACACGTGAGAACCAATGACAACATTTTGTACTGAAGAAATGCGGAGGTAGTATGCACCTTTCCCCACAATCGTCAAATGCGTAATTCACGTCGATATGCCCACGTTTTCGTTCCCAGTGACTTCACCCCGTCACCCCGTCCACCTATGTCTTTCAGCATAAGGTACAATTGGACATAACTCGTCAGGTAGGACAAATGGACGGAGCACTTATAAGTGTCTAAGCATGGAGTACAGTTGGGCTTTTAAACAGGAAGTGTTCCTCGATGTCGTTTGTTCAGCAGGTCTCCTCGTCTCCATTCCAGTGTGCGTCATAATTCCATAGAAATGTTTATAACAGTGGTAGCAAGGAATGGCAAATCATGGCGAATATAATGAAGAAAGTACCAATAACTTGTCCAGCTTTGTGGACTGTCTTGCGTTGAAATTAGTCTATAGGCGTACCCTACACTTGCAGTTTTATAAAAAGCTTAGTCCTCATGCTTTAACAAGGGTTCAGTCGTGGGAAATATAATCACGGTCTCCTGCTTAATTACGTCCAAATATAAATAAAGCATGTTTCCACGTCTATGACATCGATTTTCATCACATTCCACCATTAATTCTTCGAAATAACGTAGAAAGCAAATTTTCGATGCTTTTCCATTTATCCGTGTGCTATTAAACGACCGCACTTTCCTTGCTTACGTCTTGGAACGATTGAAACAAAAAATTGCCGGGCACCAGAACTATAAGATTTCAGGAACTGAAACACGCCAGGATATTTCAACCACTTCAATAGCTAGGAAATTTTTAAAATAAAAGATAACGGAGATATTCACAGTCTATCGATTACACACGGCGTCTCAGCTCGATCGTTCACTTCGACCTCCACCTGCCAATATTCTGATGCTAAATCTAAAGTGCGAAAATGCATGGCTCCACTGAGAGCATCAAACAGGTCGTCGATACTTAGTAATGGAAATGCTCCTTTTTTGTCAATTGGTTGAATTTTCTGTGGTCGAAGCCTAATCGCTGGTCGCCGCCTTTCTTTTTACTATGACTATTGGGTCGACCCATGGAGGATTCCACGGTCGGATTACGTTCTTCGGTGGCATGTCATCAACCATCTTGTGTACCTCATCTCGAAGGTATGCAAGCATCTGCGTGGGAGTACCTTGATTGGTGGCGCATCCATCGTATTAAATCCATACCTTAGAATGCTTGTGCGACCTAGCCTTGCTCCCTCCCACGCAGACACATGTAGTCGACTTTTAATTATTGACTTCATGCACTAGGCGCTTCGCGAGTTGCCAAAAAGCTCAATCGACTGAATCATTTCGCAACGTTGATAAATCATTCCAGGAGGGCGCGTGGTAACTGGAAAAGAGAGGTCGATTTCTGGTGGAATTTTGGACGTGTATCAAATGAGTGGTGCCGGACGGGCTCCTCAGTTGAAGGTTGCGCAAATCGAGTGTGCACCTAGAACCACCCAACAAATCCCCCCTCACTATAACATAGAATGGAAGGTTGGGGCTCAGTAAAATCGGTGCTCTGGGGCACCCGGCTATTGCAACCAGTGCAATGCTTCTGTCCTCCTCCAGTGTTTGGCCACCACTGACTGTAAGAATGCACTGGCAACACGGCTTCCGTCTATAACCTGAGAGTCTGCGTATTGTGTGTGCCGATTACATTTAAGTGACGCTCGAGTGTCCACTTACCTTATTATTATCTGCACTGTAGGCTCTGCTAGTGGTTGGGAACAGTCGGTAAGGGAAGGAAAGTAAACGCAATTACAGGGCTTACCTGTTCTAACGTGGTTTCCAGAGGCCTGGCTGATGGTTTGAGAGACTGGACGATTTGCCCAGTATATGTGGTCGTACGGTCTTTGCGATTTGTTCAACCAGGGTCGCTGTTCGCGGCTTCCATAGTGCGAATAGCTAGGTTCCCGATATCAGTCTGGGCTTTCAAACATTGGGCGGCTGTGGCTCTGGCTAGAGGCCCGTGCCGGGATGCAATATAGTGCTAGTCCGCTGATAGTTGCTTCGACCTTCTCGAGTTTCTTAGCCAACTGCACAGCGGCGTCAAGGCCGCCGGATGAATGAAGCAGGAACTTTCTGTTTAGGTTTGTTGGCGGGATTCCCTCCACTAGTTCGAGAAATTGCTTTTGGATTTCCTCTGGGGAGTATTCCTCATAACCTCGTTCGGCCAGACGCTGCAATTTACGGACAAACGGCTGAACGGTTTCCCTCTCGAGTTGTCTACGAGCATGAAACTGCTAACGACGGACTGCCGGGCGCAAGTAAGCGTCCAATAGATGCCGCATTTCCGTGAATGTCCCGTCTGTTACGTGAGTGTCTAGGATTTTGGCCTCGACGACATCATCGAACGACTGTCCGTTCAACAAATTCAAAATCGGATTGTCGTGAGACTCTACTGGAAAGTTTTGAAGATAAGCACGTACTTGACCTTCCCAACGGAGATGGTGACCCCCCATCGTGAACTTGTCGGTATGTGGAATCGACACTTGCAGCCCCGCTGGTGTGGGTTTCGTCGATAACCTATCTAGACTGTTTGTCACTGTCTTCATGAAGTGACCGAAGTATCCGAAGTTGAAGAGAGTAGAAAGGCGCCGATGTTCTCCTGATTTCCTTGCGGATCTCGACATTTCGAATCCTGGCAGGGTCGTCAAATTATCAAACCGTCAAATTGTAACACACAGTCAGAGGAGCAGACAGAAATTGTGTTCATGGATGTATTACGCAACACGCAGCAGTATTTTAAATGCAACTGTGCCCCTTGCATGTCCGATTGTCCGTTGACTAATTCTCATCGCGCGTCACGGCAGTTAGTTTTTGCAATGACCTTGAAAATTCAAACAAGCGCTGACCTGACCTTTGGCGTCAAGGTCGCATGGGGACATCTTTTGGGTATTCATCTATTTCCCTGTGGCGTTCCGTCAGTGTCCTTCCCTTCAGGAGTTGGATGTCAAATTTCCGCACAATTAGACATCAAACTTACTTTGGAAAGGTCAGTATGAGAGATTAGTGCTCGAACTGGGTACTCAGTAGACTGGATCGACTGCCGAATCGGTGGGCGTGCTACTTGGTTCTCGTACGCTGTGAATTCTTATCCATTTATCTTCTCAGATATGCCGTCGAAAGAATCCTTGGATAATGCGGAGTGCACTCAACTTGTTCGTCTGTGCACAGAGGTAAACATGCAGGTATGTTTATATTTTGTGGCATCGTTTTTATTACGTGATCATGTAGTGTCGGACATGCATAGCTATCATGGACACCAGATACTCGGCGGTGCTTTCATATTGGCAAAACACTTTCCGACCTGCGGAGCCCACGATGCATGCTCTGAAAATGTTGAGTGCGCTTCTAGATTCAAACTTTATTGACTGTTTAAAGGAGATCTATAGCTTCGTTGGGGAGTTTGATTTCAGGGACATACGCGCCAATGGTATGCGAAGCTTCTTGCTGATTATTGCCCGCTGCCTAACGTCTGTTTTAACATATCTTCGAAATTTGAATACTTACTCTCTGGCAACCTGGTAAGCAACCTGTTATCCTTGTACATTAACTTATTACCACTACTCATTTCGCATTAACTGCGTACTTTGTTAGCGCCTTGTTTGTCTACTAACCTTTTCAGCCCAGAAGCCCAAGTCATCCAGGTTTAGTCAGTCCGTCTTCCTCTATTTCAGCTGGCGTCTGTTGTTCCCCAATACAATGATAACGAACCGATCCTTGAGAATTATGGCGAATATTGGAGACGAATTAAAAATATACGTAACCTCATTCCTACAAAGGTAGCCATCTGAAAAGCACACCTAACCACGTCCGACGAGACACTGTTCTGGTGATTGAAGTCTCGGCAAGCGTTAAGCTGTTAGCAAATGAAGGTTTGTAAGGTCATCGCTTCTTGCTGTTAGAATGTTTTCTGTCGTCGGTCAGCAGGTTGAATGATAGCTCCAGAAGTCCTCTATCAGAGGTGTTCGTATTCATCTCCACAGATTTTTCTCATGGGCCCGCGCTTGGTGCCATACTATTTCTGGTGTGTATCAATGACCTTCAATACCATATTTCCAACAACACTTCCCTTTGTGTTAACGACGGTAAACCCTGAAATGCTGGTGATCCCAGTGTACTGCAAACTATTCTTATTAGTATTACGTGCTGATCAGACAACTGGGGTTTCCCTCTGAACGACAACAAATGTGCACTTATTGTAACGAAAAGTCGTCTAATAAAGGACGATTTTTATTGTCCAACTTGCTAGTTAGCGTACTACGCGCGCGTTCGCGTTTATGAGTCAGCATTCAAGCCCACGCATCGTGTGTACTTCTGCCCGGTTCATGTGTGTGATCGGCGCCGTCATTCGGGAGTTTTCCGCCTGCCATTCTTCGTCCGTTGGTGCGATTTCATTGAACGATGACTTGTGCGGTCGCTCATGTTGTCCGTAATCTATCTACTGTGGGTTTCGACCGTATTTCACGACCGTGTCGAGAAATTCCTGCGAGTGTTGGAATAATCGCGCCTCCAATTTGGTCGTCCATCCTATTTTGCCTGTCATGTTCGTCCGTTGGTCCGATCCAGTCGAGCGATGACTCATCCGATCGCCCACGCCGTCCCCGATCTGCTCGTTGTCGGTTTCTGAACACACCTCCGGCCTGATAATCCACCACAATATGTCACTAAGAGGGGACTCCAGGAACCTGTTTGTGATACATGATGCACAAAGCGCAGTAGATATCGCGACAGTTCACTTTGAGGAAGACTTGTGGATTTGAATGTCTCCCGGTTTATCCTCTTATCATCGCCAGATGGCTGTTAAAACGGAATTTGGAATATTTGGGATGATAAAAACAGTCTTTCATCGCACAGATAAGCATGTTTTTCAAGCGCCTTACGAAGTTTATTTAGGACCACTGCCTGAGTATACTAATCAGGCCGTGTGTACCGGCCTGAGAAGAGACAATTATCCTCGAACGTGTCCAGAGAGTCATCATCATCGTCATCATAGCAGCCATGATCCTGACCGAAAGCTACTGTGAATCGGGCTACCGCTCACCTCAACAGTGACGTGGAATATCCCAGAGAGTAGCCACCAAAATGGTCATTGACTTGAGACCTTTTCCATACTAGTCTCGATTTCTATTTGAGTTTCGAAAACATCATGGTGACTTCATCGTTACACACTTTATTTAACACAGTATTAGCGTGGTTATTCTTTATCTCCGACTGATAACAGTCAAATAGGTGATAATAAGAAACTCTGTGAGCTCCGCCTTCGGACCTTCTTTAGACAACACTTTCTCTTAGGATTATCAATACTTAAAATGACCTGTTTGAAATTTTTAGCTGCTCTGTTGTAGACCGTTTGGATGGACTTAGATTCCTACTTACTTGTACTATTGTTAGACTCCTACTTTTGCTCTGTTCTTTTTACTTGTAATCACAAATAATGGTGCTACTCCCTGTTTGCATTGACTGTCTTTCGGGTTAGCGGAAACCGCAGGATACCGAAACTGATTATACTCAGGTGACTTGGGCCTCTAGCTTCAAACCCGTGTACAAATAATCGAAGCCGCAGTCTTCGGGATTCTCATTTATTTGTACATCATTTTGGGGCTAAACTCATAACTGACATGTTCCAGGCCACTGACCATTTTGGTAGCTGCTCTCTGAAAACTAAGTGGTGCGTATAATTTTCTGCAATCCGGTGTGCACCGCTTGATAAGCATGCGGAAACGGCAACTTTACATAACCTCGTAGGGTGTCCGATGCGACTTCTGTGCATTTAATGGGGGTAATTATTATGCCAACAGTTTTGAATACCCTCCTAGCGACCGTCTCTTGCGACTACTCACTGTGCTATGTATACTGTGTCACGAAAAAATTCCCTGAATTTCTGTCGAGTGACATGTGCACATTTTTCGTCATTGTAAGGAAAATTTCAGTCGCCATACCAGCTCGTAATCTGCCGTATCTAGTCTGACACTGTGTGGTCACCAACGTTTCACACTTCTAAGCCGTAAACGTTAAGGTTAGTAATGCCAGAAACAATGTTCGGAAGGTTTGGTTTATGCTAGAGTTAATGTTTTACCGCTCACGAACTCCTGCTGAGATCAGAGAAGGAAAACAAAAGACAAATGAATTCACCCTAAAAGTTATATTGTTGATTTGCCTCGGATACCGTAAACTCTTACTTTGTGTACGAGACCTTCTGAGACTCGTTTGAAGTATTCGGGGTTATCGAAGAATATAGCGTCTGAGATGAGCTGTTTGTACGTTGCCTGCCAGGCTATCTACGTAAGTAGGCATGTTGGTTGTGCTTCGTTGTCACGACGAGACTGGAACTCAACGCGGTGTGACGATTTGCCCGTCTCAGTGACCTGTTGAGCCAACATGGACGGTATGACAGTCATACCGATAGAGTCACTCATACTGAGCAGGCCACTATGTAGAGGCCTGACAAACCAGTCACATGGTCATCCAAGTCGGGGATGTCATCTTTTCCGGGATACTACTGCTTTTGGTATACTGCCACTCACCTGCTGTGTTGCAGTACAGGCTTTTGAATCAGAGGCTTTGGTTGGTAACCCTGATAGTTCTCTCGTCTAGGTTTGGACGTCCTGACAGTGTCTCAGTCCACATACCACCATGAATATTAACAACAATAATGCAATACTGCATCGGCCGTCTCGCAGTATAAACCGGGTCGACTTATCTGCTGCATACAGTATGGTAGGTAGACAAAAGCATGCTATTGTTGACCCATCCTCCATTATCCCATCACATTTAGCTCAGACCCTCCCCCACGACGCCCATTTTTTGTAATTATTCTACCTATCTCACAGCAACTATAGCCAACCATATTAACACTGTCTCGGAAAGTCTGTTCTCTTGCCATCCAGCATCAGGCCTCTGTCACCCATTGCTTAGATCTAAGATGCGATTTAATATGGGTGTTTTCAGCGTTCGCACTGTTAAACAAAGGTCAACCAGTTGCTCTCTCATGAACGTTAGACTTGTTTAACGTCGATATCTGCTGCATTTCAGAAACTGAGGGCACCTGCCGTATCTACTCGATGCTGGTTGCACACGTCCAGAGACTCCACGATTGTCGCTACCGTCTAGGCTGGATTATGTATAGTTCTAGACATGACGGCCGTAACCGCATTGCTAGATTGGATTCATGTTAACAGCACAATCTGCGCTGTCCGCCTGACAGGTTCTACTAGAACCAACTTTAGACGCAAAACTTTCGAAAAATTTTTCATTGTCTTCTTGTGCTCCAACTGACTGTAGTGATGTCAGTCTCCAGGACGCTCTTTACTCGGATCTGGCGGTTCGTTTTCGGTCAGTACATAGTTTTGATATAGTCATTCTGGCCGGAGATATGAACACTCAAGTTGACCGCGTTGATGAAGTCGAGTCTAGTTTAGGTGCCAGGCTTGTAATAACATAACATCGCTCTTATAATGGCAAGTGGCTGTTGCAGCTGTGTGCCGAGCATAGGCTATTTTTAATCAGCACTTGTGTTGGACCGTGTACGCCTCATTGTTATATTTGGTTCCACCCATCTCCACAATACTGTTTGGTTTCAGGTAAACCACGTAACTGTTAGTTATTGGTGGCGGGGGTCCACTCAAGACGGTCATTCATGTTAAAGCACACGCCTGACTTGACGTTTTGTTCTTACTTTTGTTGGACAACGACCCCACCGACAACAATGGCTGGTCGTTGAGAAACTGGCTGTACTCTCAGTAAGACATAAGTATCGAACTGGCCATCAATGTACGTTTAGCAGTCCTCATCGCAAAGATGCTAATAGCTGCTGAGCCGAGATCTCACAGGCCATTCATGAACCCACGGTAGTTCATGGGCTAAACAAAAATTGGTTTTCAGACAAATCCCTAGGGTTGTTAGATGCTGAACGGAACATTCCTCTCGGCAGTTCATAGGATATGCTTAGTCGAGATGTTCATAGACTGATGAAGCCTAGCTTGATCACCCATCGTGAAGTTTGGCTAATTGAGAAGATGAAAGAAAAGGAAATCGCTTTTTCTTCATGGAACATCGGTAGACTGTTTCAGCTTGTCCATGTTACTGGTCCCAGGCAACCGTCTGTGAGTAAAGCTATCATTGAGGCAGGTGACACCCTCAACAATAGTAAGCCCAGACGGTTAGAATTCTGGGCGGGACACTTTGAGGGTTAACTTAACTGGACTCTTGATTCCACTGAGATACTGCCACAAACTTGTAATGTAGCACGCTGATCGATAGATTTAGGACCACCCACTAAAACTGATGTCCGTAATTGCACTTCGGTTCCCAAGCATAATAGAGCTGTTAACCCAGATGACCTCGTAGCGGCACTTTTCAAAGAGGGTGGAGAGACGTTAGTAAAGCCTTTGAGTCAATTGTTTCAACTTGTATAGATGATTGGGATCATCCTACTGTGTTGGGGTCACTCGATGATAGTTCCCGTATTCAAAAAAGGTGTCAAGGGCTCTTGTGAAAGCCATAGAGGAATTGGCTTGATCCCCGTAATTGTTGGGGTTATGGTATCCCTTATACTTTGCCGACTCAATGCAACTCGGAAGACAGATACCGCTTAGAGGAACAAGCAAAGTTTTGTCATGGTCAAAAATGTATCCATCACATTTTTAATCTTCACCTAGTGTTGCAGCAGTATCATAAGTACTGCTGACCAACACCTGCTGTATTTCTCGATTATAAAGGTGCGTTCGATTCAGTGGATCAATCAACACTTTTAGATGGACCCAAACGCAGAGGTGTACCGACCAAGTATGTTGGTGTAATATCGGCGTTTTATTCCCATAATTCCACTCAGGTTAGAGTTTACGATGGCAGTTTCAGCGCCGAAATCGGCGTACGTCAAAGCTCTTCGTTTTCGCCGTTTTTGTTTAACTCTGTCGTGGATAAAATAATGGAGAACTGTGTGTGACACTCACAAGATACTGGTGTTGACCTCCTACCTAATGGAAGACTGACCGATCTTGATTATGCTAACGACAATATGTTCCTGTTTGACAACTTTCAAGTAACACGAACAATGCTAGACACCGTTTCCCACTGCGATTTGTAGCCTCAAAGTTTGATGTGGTTCCGCAAGACTGCTGTGATTACGTAGATTTATCGTTAGATAATGAGGTCATGGAGGTTGACCGATTTCTTCACCTGGGAAGCTTTTTCAGCGGCCACAGTCTGGGTGTAAGAAAAGAAATGCAGACGCGTACCTTTAAGGCTGCGACGCTGTTCGCCTATCTAGGGCACTTTTGACGAAAGAGAGGCACCTCAGTGAGATCTGCATTATGTTATAACGGCGAAACATGGCCGCTCGGAATAAAACAGGTGAATCATCTCCGGATGTTTGACTTCCGATGACTGCGTCCGGTTGCTTGTATCGGGTTGCACCAGTGAGTAAGCAACGAATCGGTTAGGAAGTGGGTATTTGGTTGTGATGGTTCTATTTTTACTTTTGTACACACTTAGATTGCTTGGCGATATACTGTGGATGCTAGATGTTAGTGCGCCACACCCACCCGCTCATCATAATAACAGCCGTGAGCCTGACCAACAGGTAATGTGACCTGGGCCGCCGCTCAAATCAACACTGTCGTGGAGTATCTTAGAGAAAGAAACGTTATGGAATAAGTCATGGAGTAATAACTATAACAATAATAATAATAATAGCTATAATAATAATAATAGTAGGTGGAAGAACTGGAAACTGTATGACTGCAGGTAAACCACTAACGGCGACACACCGCTATCTCGAATAACATACCCAACCAGTGATTTCAGTGATCACGATAACACCAAGCACACAATCGACACTCACCTACATTGCTGAACGAAGCAGTCAGGGTCGTCATGTTTTGTGACCACGATGTTGTCTGACCACCACGCGGTTTTACGCAGCGTGGGTGGTTTCACTATGTAATGCCCGGTACGGTAAACGATCGGCTTGTTAACGGAGTACTTGACTCAACGAATGCACGTTGTTCAACGCGACTAATTGACCAATTGGTTGCGCATCCTGACAATCCCGGCATACACGTAAGCGAACGCCAGCATTGCTCACGCAGTCATCTCACTTAATGTAAGCTAATTAGCGGAGACAATGATGATCGAACACAGTAAGTCTGTTGACATCTTCGTTGCGCACAGGCCACGTTCCCGAACCATAGAGCAACACAGAACATGCACAAGCACTATATACCCTTGTTTTCAGCGACAACTGGACGTCTTTTCGACGCCACACATGACGCAGTTTGGCAAAAGCAACTCGTGTCTTTGCTATCCTCGACGATACCTCATCAGTAGTATCACAGACTATGGAGATAGTGCTACCCAAATATGTGTGTGTCCGCAGTCTCGGGCGAATTATCTACAGTGAGGAAAATAAGAGCTGCAATACTGCAGTTCTGAATAAGCACATTACACTTTGAAGGTGCGGACCATCCCTGTCACTCATTTTGTTCAACAGTCTGCCTGTTCTCAGCAGAGTGGTTGTACAATACAACGTCATCCGCATACTTCATGTCGATCAACGTAGCGCCAGGCAGAAGCTCAACGCCAAACTCACTCGATTCCTCAAACTTACCTTCCAGAATGTCGCCATGACAACAGTGAACAAGAAGGGAGAAATCGGATACCCTTGACGAACACCGCTAGAAGTGACAGACGCCCGAGAAAGTCATCCATAAACTCTCACCTTACTTGAACAGTGAGCCTACAATGAGTTCAACAGATTCACATATTTCCTTGGTATTCCCTTGCGAAGAAGACAGTTATAGAGAACGTCATGAGCAACCGAATCAAAAGCAACCTGTAGGTTTTACACGACCGCGTCGTGAGCGTGGAAATTCGCCAATCCTGATGAAACACTTTACTTTTTTAAGTTGCAAAGTACATCAAAAGGCACGGAGGCCTCTTTGCTGATGCCGCGTCTAACTGGCATTGTGTGAGATGGGCAGATGATGACCTGACGTAGAAAAACAAGGTAATTCACTAAAGTATCGGTCATTGTGGTTTGGGTTTGTTTCACGAAATGGGCACCTCGCGACCCGAAGGGTCGGTGGCCGGAGACGTTAGGTGTGATGGTGGCCAATTAAATTCAGTGACGTGAATGTTGTCCTTGTTTGGCCGAGCTTTCTAGAAAGTAATTGCACTTAATGCTTGAGGGCAGTGAATGCCGTACATAAGCTGTCTTGTTGACGATGGCTTACCTTCTGTTATAGCTCGGTTGCTTGTTTGCAAGGTGCAAACACCTTGATGTTTATTGTTTGAATATAGACAGCTGTTTTTAATAGCTAGTTCCCTTTCCCTCCTCTCGCGTGTTTTCTTTTCCTGTTGGGGGTTTGCTTTTTTCCTCATGGTTGTACGGCGGTTGAATGTTAGGGAGTAACACTGATCTATTGCTGTTTATTTTGGTGATGCTTGACCGACGGGGAAGGAAGCCATGCTGGATAGAAAGGAAAAAAAATTCTGCAAACGATGTTTTCAGGATGGTGCGACCTAGCGGACACTCCATTACCTTTTATGAAATGTTGACACTTATAGGCCGTTAACTTGATCGCAGTTGCCTTATTCCCGTAAACTTTCCAGTCTGCCCCTTCCGCAAAAGGCAATACATTCGAGTTTCGCCCTTGGGTGGGCTCGTCAGTAGTGCCACCTTCGGGGTTAAAGCTCGGACCACGTTGTCTTGAAGCAACCATGTTGACTGCTGCACCATTGGCTTCATATTAGACACGACTACATTATCATGAACAAATATTCAGCTGACTAGGAGGTCTGTGAGAATACGGCAGCTGTGATCACCCTTGAGTGATGTTTATCCTATATTTCTCTGTTCACCGAAACTTCACTTGTTCATTCAATTTTGAAATCTTCTGCGTATATCCGTCTATCTCTATCCAACATGGTGACCTTGTCAGGCTTAAATGTCCTTACAGTTGTAAATGCAGGTATATCGATGGGTTCGTTTTTCAGTTGGGTTATGTTACAGACATTGGCTACTTGAAGCTGAGGTTCTCGAGGTGAGCCGTAACATAAAAACGAGGTGAGCGGCGGCCCGAGCCACAGTACCTTTTGGTCAGGCTCATGGCTGTTGTGATGATGATGATGATTTATAGTCATTACTGATGTAGATCTTCCATTTGTGGTTACTTCATTTGCACTGAAGAGCAGTCTAGTGCATGTTTATTGCGCTCCTATAAACTTGGTCCCACAGCGGACTTTCTACGTGGTTTCCTGAAGCGGTCGCTGAAAGTCTTTTCTTCGAATTTGTTGTTTGCTATGCAATGTAACATAGTCGCGTTTAGGAGACGAATGTTCGGCGCGAGTCCGTGAGTCACTCACGCAGTTTCCATCTGGCTTGTCGCAGTTCGTCTGGGGTCATCGTTGTTCATTTCCAAGTCCTCTTCCAAAGGTTGGGATAAAAAGTGGGGACCTGTTACGGTGTGCATTATTTGAGAAACGCTTTCTACGAACTTCTAAGTAATTAAACATCTTAGACTAAATGCACGGAGCACCAGTTTACAAGTTCCAGTATAAATTTGTCGTATTAGACATCATTCAATTATCGAAAGAAAGTGGTTATTTGAAATACAAAAATGAAGACAGTCAGTAGTGGGAGTCAATCGCCAGGTTATCGTCGTCTTCCAGGTTAAACTTCTTACGATTCACCGTACGTTGCCGGAACCATCAGGAAAGATAAATACTAAATAGGTCTATCTGACGGGTTCAACTAACTGGTGGGGTTTTTGTTTTTATTATGCTTAGTTTTCCACTAAACGTGGACAATTAACACGGCGCAACTGTGAAAGCTAGAGGAAAGCCGTCCTACAGTTGCCATCGTACTCTCCCCCACAGTCCAGTTTTTTATTTGAAAAGTGGGTACCTCTAGGTTTATTTTTCAACTTTAGGCAAGGGTTTTGTTAAAGTCTCATATTTTATTCTCGTTTGATGCTGAATATGTTTACGCAGCAGTTAAACATAAATTACAAGCACGATTTTATTGATGTTGATAATAATTATTTGACACGTAGTCCTATTTTTACCACTGAGACTCCTGCTTGCACTATTTTCACCTGTTGTTCCCTGACGCCATTCATGATCTGCTAGGTCCGGAACTACAGAACGTCTGCTGGTGGCATACATCAATTGTTTCGCCGAGCTGCATTTGTGTGCCGAACTTTTGAAAAACCTTCCTCGTTTTTGTGACCCTGGGTCCTTGTTTCCGAGGTCTGTATTCACCGACCTTCCGGAGATCGGTCAGTGTGCTGTGGGCAGTATCCCCGGTGTACAACTGTACACCAAGGATGATGAACAGAACAAGCCGGAGGCCCGGAATGTGCCTGTTGAACTAAACAAAGAATTACTACAATTTCAAAAGTTACAAACGCGTTTCGACAGCATCAAACAAGAACATTTTTACGGTCATTGTTTAGCGTTTTATTTTTGTCCCAGTGCTCAGAGACTTCTGATGATCCTCGGTTCTGTTATGGCTGGATATGGAAACACGTATCTGGTAAGTATGTTTCTTCCAGTTGCTTATCACGTATCTCTCCCATAGTTCCTTCAGTGTACTTTTCGTCAGCAGTGTTGTTCACTTTCATCTTTATCTCGTAACCATGAACACCATGGGTCAGTCTGCCGTTGGACTTGAGAGTAGTGCATGAGACAATAGATTTCTAAATAAATGCGGTTGCGTGACGTGTACTCAGGCAAGAAGACGGAGATTCTCGGAAAAGAAGAAGAGGCAACAACCTCATAGATACAGATTCGCCATTTGCCACGACGCACTGTTGCGTCAGAGAACGTTTCCAACCATCTTTATGGATGACTACAAAATCCTCGATCTGGCAGACCGTATCTTGCAAATCTGCGGTCAGAGATTTACTAACCCGTAACCACTTCCTCACCTTCCGACTAGCGAAGACTGTATTTTGATTGTTTCGGTTATCCGTCGCGAACTCGCACATTTTCGAAATACTTATCGATGGACTGCTACGTCGGTCACACAGTCTGCCCATTTAATACAGGCTAATTGGCGGGGAGAACTAGTCGAATATCGAAATGCTGTACTCAACCTAAATGTGAATGGGCCCAGAACCAAAACCGAGTGCGCGTACATTATAAACCTTGCATGTAATTAACAAATGGGTGACTGTGACGCCATATGTGACAAGGGTTTGCAAACGTACTATGTGCTGTTGCCATTCTCGTGAACACCTCGTTAGCAATATTGCAAACAGATGAGATGACATTGCTCAGGCGATTGACAGTCTCTAGCCGCCTGCTGCAACAATAAATGTAGGGTCGGTTTTAACCCCATTTCCTAACAACAGAATTTTTAAGATGCAAAGTGCACACTATACAAACCAGCTTTACGATTAAACCGGTTCTGTATGGTATGTGTTCTCTGCAAAGAAACGAAGGGAGGCAATATCGTCCGCATACTCAATGTCGATCGCCTCACTATTTGTCAGAAGCTTTACTCCGGGATTTTTGGTACCCGCGAGTGTTCATTCCAGAATATTATCCGTTACATGGTTGAAGGGGACACCACTTAAACTGAAGAACGCTTGAGGTGGCTCCCCGTAACTCCGTACTCTACCCTCGGAGTAGGCACACACTGGCATCGACATACTTCACTCGGACTGATCTGCGATGGAAGCGGCTCCAGAAATTGTGTCGAGCATCTAAATCAAAACAGCTTCTAGGTCCCAAAGTCCCACCACTGTTCGGTACGGTGGGGAATGCCAATGTTATCCCGTCTGTCTTAAGGTAAATATTCGATTGATACATCGGCGACTGGGCAAGAAACCTGTCTGATCTATTGTTTAGTCTTTTGTGTTTCAGAATATCGTTCCTTGTTAGACTCGTGGGCATTTTGTGTGCGATATTGGCAAGGCTAACACTCCTGTAATTGTCACATGCTGTTCTGGTGCTTGTTTTTAGACTGTGAGTGACAGCTAGTGAGTGTCAGTGACGAGGCACCTCTTCAATTTCCTATACGGAATAGAATGTCGTCAGTTCATACATCATCAGGCCACCATCTTTGGAAAGTGCTAGAAAAGATCCGAACCTGCAGCTCTGCTACATTTTACTACTTCAAACACCAAAGCCTTGCTGGTTTCCGATGGGGTAGCAGGACTTGCTATAATTATACAAGTTGATACTGTTGAGCAGGGGGATTTTGGTTTAAAAATTGAACCCACAACCAATCGCAGCTGCCACATTGCCATTGATAGTTCGATCAGCCACTTTCAAAAAGGAGCATTGCACTTAAGTTTCACTATTGTTAGAGTTCGCCAGTAGTGGATATTTTTGCCACTGCCATGATTAGACTTCTGGGCACGCTCTCATGAGACAATCATACTGGCCACTGCGTCATTAGCTTTAGATTACGCACGAATAGATTATCGTATTCAGATGTCCAACTACTTACGCTTGTGAGTAATACGAAGAATGTGCACTACTGACAAGCTCTAAAAAGAGTGAAACTCCAGTTGGGTGCGTCTTTTCAAATTGAGCCGGCTGGGCTGTCTATGGGAATGTGGTGGTTACAATTATTTGACACTGACATCCAGTTTATAAACGGACATCTTCAGCTGTCCACAGCTGGCCCGGTCTAGTTGCGCTGTTTTTCAAAAGGCTCAACTCATCTCTCAAGTCGCTGCGCGAAGGTGTGATTTCGCTAGTGGTATATTTTTAAATCAGCGCCCTATCGATGGTCAACATAACCGCGAATCAGGGGACATGGAACTCTGCAATTCCCAGATAGTTTCCTTCATGTCGCCCGGCCAAGTAAGTTCATGGTCCTCACGCAGACACTTCGTAAGTTCACGTTTTTGCGTCGCTTGCGGAGTTGAGAAGAATAAGTCAACGTTTATTTATGAGCTCAATCGAACCGCCGGAAACGCACTTCTGTTACCTCTGCATTGTTGGTTTGGAAATGACCTTTCTGCAACTGGTTTTCATGGCTGTTGTGACTTGTTCAGTGTTCGGTTGGACCACCTTACGGTTGTAATCTGCGTCGTTTAACTGTCAACTTTGTTCGTTGAACGTTTCCGGTATCCTAGTCACTTAATTTCCAACCGAATACTCTGTTTTTAGGAATTTGACCTCTGATCAGCCGATAAAACAAAGCGGACACTAACAGCGACATAGTCTGAGCTGAGGTGGTTACTTCAAAACGAACATTTTTAATAGCGTGGTACTAAATCAGCGTTGACGGTGATTTAGTCAGTTTGCGTCTATGGTTGAATTGCTATAAGTGACGCAGACTTTTTTCCTATTGGCATGTGCAACTCGGCAGGTAGGGTCCGTGATTTGCACATAATTGTAACAGCCGACAGCAACTGTCAGTGCATGTTACTTGGATACCGCAGGTACCGCCTGATTACTTCTTTTCTAGGATAAGGTGGAAATGTTGTTTGTTCATATTGCCAGCTGACACATTGGTGTCTAAGTGTTTATTTTGATTCAGACGATCAAAGAAGGCATCGTAGAAGTCGGTTTTGACAGCATCTAGACTACTGTCTTTTGAGGCGTATACAGATATGGCAAATAAGTGACGTCTTCCTGGTTTGTGTCGACACATTTTGATCAACGTACTAGGTGTGATAACATTCAAGTGACCATTCATCATCATTATCATCATCATCATCATCGGTGGTTCACACTAATGCTCAACGTTTGAGTTTAGGCAAAATGTTTCGTTAGGAATTGTGCCGTTTACCTTTTTTTCTCTTGTAAACCACTACCTGTTTCTTTTTCCTTGGTTAGGTGGCTCATAAACAATGGTGCCAATTACTGCTCCTGCCGCTGATGAGAGAGGAAAAGGAGGCGCAAACCATTTTGTCGTCTCACCAGTTGTGACATAGAACTCAGGATACAAAACGGCAGTATTAAACTACGTAGATGATAGTTCCTTGTTTAGCGAAAATCCACAGGCTGTCCAATGTGCATCAAATCGCTTGGTGTTTGAGATTTCATTTTATGACATGTGCTTCGTGCTGTCTAGATACAGAGTACTTTTCCAAGACTGGTGGCAACCTTTGTTTACATTTGTCTTAGACGGTGTTGGTCTGTGGGTAGTGGAAGCCTGTTTGCTGTTTTTAACAATCATCTGGTAAACATTGCAGCACCCCACGGGTAGTGATCAGGTTCGACGATGTCTGTTGGGGCAGACAGTCTTTATGCGATTTTCTTTCACTTCTCCAGGCAAGATGAGTTAGACACATTTTGCACATACTTGCTCACTGCCCATCGTTTCGCGCCTTGTTTATTTGGACGTATCTAGAAAAAGTATTACGGTGAACGGTGTGTTACGCTGCGATGAGCTACGACGCACTTGACCAGGAGGAACTGCGGCTAGCCAAGCACTGAAGAATGTAGCTGTTTGCTGAAATCAGTATGTAGACTGTCTGTATATCTGCTGGCGGGCCCTGTTCTAGCGATATTTATATCTTTTCAAGAAGTGTTCTTCAGGTTACAAACCCATATCAGTCAGCGAAAATACAGAAATCGCTTGCAGTGTAGAAGTGTCAGCCAATTGTTCCCTATCTCCCTCTTGCTATTATGTGCCAATTTTTTCTATGCCGCAATCTTATTCTTAATTTCTGAGCTGGCATCTAGTTTGTCTGGAGGCCCATGTGCAGTCTTGAAATATTTTTAAGAGTATGTACCGAAACCGACGGCTTATATTGTTCGAAAGGACTTGCAGGTGTTTTCTACCCCTTATTTTCTTTCCCAGATGAATAGTAGCTACGATTGCAGCCTCATCAACTGTAACTCCATGTGTGTAAAGCAGGTCATTGGAAGTATATCGACTGAACTGAGTAGCTTAACTAGCTGCATCCGATGAAAATACGACCGCTCTGAACTGCAGGCCGATCGTGTATCTGTTTTTCTCACCATCTATTGACCGCCGGTCTATCTGTCAGTGCTCATTGAGGCCACCAGTGTCAGGTGTGGCCTTAATCCTGGTCAGGTCACTGTTGTATATTGCGTCAATGTTGATCGTTTTTAATGTGATTTATCGTTTGGCTGGTCACCCCATTTGATTCTGACTTATTATTTTCTATTGTTCTAAATTGGCGCTAACTTGACCCTAGGTAACGGTTTATCCTCGTGGATTGCCTTCTTAATATACAACGTGATTAAAAGGCTCCGTCCCACTTTTTGCGTCGTCATATTCTGTTGTCTTTACGCCAGAGAAAGTAGCGTAAGGCAAACTGGTTTGTTTGCCGTATAGGGGTCAAAATGTCATGCACTTTCTGAGTCACTCTAGTGTCCGTTGCATGCAAGTTACTCACTGGCTTCATTTTACGTCGGCTCACTGAGACTAGAGGAAGTCAGATACGCGAAGAACAGACAGGATTCCTAACCGATTGAGGGTGTGTTGGTCATATTTTTACCCTGCGAGGATCTTGGGACATTGGCACTCATAGATAACCGATGGTCGTCGTCTTGTAAGACCTTAAGGCTGCTTTTAATTCGGTTGCTCATGACGTTCTCTATAACTGTCTTCTTCGCAAGGGAATACCAAGGAAATATGTGAATCTGTTGAACTCATTGTAGGCTCACTGTTCAAGTAAGGTGAGAGTTTATGGATGACTTTCTCGGGCGTCTGTCACTTCTAGCGGTGTTCGTCAAGGGTATCCGATTTCTCCCTTCTTGTTCACTGTTGTCATGGCGACATTCTGGAAGGTAAGTTTGAGGAATCGAGTGAGTTTGGCGTTGAGCTTCTGCCTGGCGCTACGTTGATCGACATGAAGTATGCGGATGACGTTGTATTGTACAACCACTCTGCTGAGAACAGGCAGACTGTTGAACAAAATGAGTGACAGGGATGGTCCGCACCTTCAAAGTGTAATGTGCTTATTCAGAACTGCAGTATTGCAGCTCTTATTTTCCTCACTGTAGATAATTCGCCCGAGACTGCGGACACACACATATTTGGGTAGCACTATCTCCATAGTCTGTGATACTACTGATGAGGTATCGTCGAGGATAGCAAAGACACGAGTTGCTTTTGCCAAACTGCGTCATGTGTGGCGTCGAAAAGACGTCCAGTTGTCGCTGAAAACAAGGGTATATAGTGCTTGTGCATGTTCTGTGTTGCTCTATGGTTCGGGAACGTGGCCTGTGCGCAACGAAGATGTCAACAGACTTACTGTGTTCGATCATCATTGTCTCCGCTAATTAGCTTACATTAAGTGAGATGACTGCGTGAGCAATGCTGGCGTTCGCTTACGTGTATGCCGGGATTGTCAGGATGCGCAACCAATTGGTCAATTAGTCGCGTTGAACAACGTGCATTCGTTGAGTCAAGTACTCCGTTAACAAGCCGATCGTTTACCGTACCGGGCATTACATAGTGAAACCACCCACGCTGCGTAAAACCGCGTGGTGGTCAGACAACATCGTGGTCACAAAACATGACGACCCTGACTGCTTCGTTCAGCAATGTAGGTGAGTGTCGATTGTGTGCTTGGTGTTATCGTGATCACTGAAATCACTGGTTGGGTATGTTATTCGAGATAGCGGTGTGTCGCCGTTAGTGGTTTACCTGCAGTCATACAGTTTCCAGTTCTTCCACCTACTATTATTATTATTATAGCTATTATTATTATTATTGTTATAGTTATTACTCCATGACTTATTCCATAACGTTTCTTTCTCTAAGATACTCCACGACAGTGTTGATTTGAGCGGCGGCCCAGGTCACATTACCTGTTGGTCAGGCTCATGGCTGTTATGATGGTGATGGTGATGATCCACTTTCTGAGATTAATGCGCATTTTTATCATTGATATATTAAAGATGTCCCGATGCAGACGTCCGTCACAACCTTTTTCGAGCGATTTTTCAATTTTATGTGGCTCCGCTGAACCAGTCGGTATTGTGTTTACCCATATTCCGTTGGTTGTAATGGATTTTTGAGACATTTCTTTTAACTTCTGAATAGCTTCCTCTCGGGAGATGGAACTGTGCACACTTTTTTGTTCTGTCTTTGGTCATGTTGGTATCGGTCTTTGCCTACAATATGTTATAACTTCTGCTTAAAGCATTGTCACGACCCTACTGTTCTCCCCACCAACACTGGCCTACAATTACCAAACTTTAAATTACATATTGCAAAGTAATTTCCGATTTGTCGTGTAAATTACGTTAGAGAACGATGAGAACACCTCTGTCATTATCTCTTCATAAAACTCGAAACTGACAAAAGGAAAGGATCTTTTACTCGCTGCGTACATTTTTTATGTTTTTGCCGAGTACGTCATCGCACATTTGCTGTTATGCAGTATACGGGTTCAACCGCAAAGGTAAATCTGCCATTCTTGTAATGCCGGTATTCTTTTCGCGCACTCTCTAGGAAAGTAAACAAGGCATTTCCAATCTGGTCTACACGGTTTGTCGCTCCGTCTCCTCGTTACTTTCACCGGAGGCACGCGGGCTGGTCATGGCCAATTTGACACGGAATGCAAATGTGGAGTTTTGCAAGGCGTTCTGGAGTCTTGCTGAACACCCGATCGTATCCGGCAGTCCTAATATTATCTTGCCCACCATGGCTTTGGTACACGAATTCGAGCTGCTTCCACGGATGTTGAGAGTTCCTCTTAAAACGCCCATGCACACTTCAACTACTTCCACAGAAGATGAACTGGACACGGAAAATTCTAGTAAGTGGCTTGCGAGCTGCATATAATCTCGGACTTATTTACCCTCATTGTAAAATAGCTCACGTTAGTTCAATGTTGATGACAACGGTTGCGGTTTTGATCCCTGGTTGCCGATATTGATTCTTTCTAAATTTGGGCACCTTGACAGCATCCAGCCCACGTGTAATCTTATGTATCGCAAGTCCATCGTTTAACACGTCGTGTTTTTTCTGCTCAGTTCCTAGCTCATTGGTTTATGGTACGCAGCACTGGATGAACGACTTAGCATTAGTTAGAAGGTGCAAGTTGTGTTTCACTCATGGGTTAAGAGCTCCGCGACCCACCTGGTGTGTGGTTGGATACTTTAGGCGGCGGCGGCGGCTAGTCGGGTTCAGCGGTGTGAATGTTGCCCTTATTTGGTCGAGTCGACTGTGACGCTGGTGATCACTAAAATTGAGCACTGAATCAAAGGCAACACTACGTCAGTGATGCTTAACTGCCATGAATCCGCTTGGTTATATGTTGCTTGAAATAGTGCGTGAACGCCCAGACCTAGACAGGAGAATGTTTGGGGTTGTCAACCAAAGCTTTTGACTTAAACGCCTGTACCCCAAGACAGTGGGTGCGGTTGGTATACTTGAACCAGTTGACCTTCTCTCAACTGTAGATCGTCAGACCTTTACCTGTTAGCTTACTTGTCATGGATAGTTCTGTCGGTGTGATCATCACATCATCCAGTCTAGCCCAGTAGTCATGAACATATACAAACCGTCACGCCGCACCATTGTAACAGAGCCGCGAGTGCTAGAAGTCTTGCAATTTTTGCTCACCTTTCTGTGCAACTCGTTTTTTTTACAATGCGTGCACACGTTTGTTTTTTGTTTGAGTCTTGAAACCCGACTTTATTGAATGTGTCGTGTCTCTTCGACTTATTTACTCTGCTAACTGGAGCCTTCTTTCCTCGTTTCAAGGTTGTACAGTAGTTAGGTACGAATACTTGTCATTAATGTGTTGCTGTGGTTGCTGTTGCTGTTGATGACGACTTTGATGATATCACACGGCAACGGATACCTTACAGCGTAAAGTTCCGAAGCTTCCTGTTGTTTACGTTGAAGTTATACTGATCATGTATGATTGCATTTCACCAACCACTGCGGCTTATATATCCAGGCCTCCTGAGCGCTGTTTACCGTTGAGCACGTATGTGAATGGCTTTTGATGGTCAACTGTCGCTGGCTTTTCGAAAAAAGTGCTAACGCGTTTTGCATAGCAAACAAAGTTTCGTGTGAGTTGTGGTCCAGCTGTAATTTCTAGGTCGCTGTCGTATTCCAACCTTAATGATACACGTTCACTTGATTAATATACTAATTTTGAACAACGTTAAAGGAAGCTCCAGGCCAAGCCCCAATAAGGACTACGCGGCCAATGACAAATTGACGTTCTTAGTCACATGCGTAAAACATGAGGTGCATTCTCGTATATCGCCTGCTGTAGCCCAGTCACAACCACGTTGGCATGTTGGTCAGGCCGCATGACAGCTCATTGATACACTCCCGCCTATGTTTATGCATTATGCATGCATGCTTAAACAACCATCACTCCGTTCAGATGTTTTTGTGGTTCCCTCCGACGTTCAGGTCACCGGTGGTGGTGAATTTGCTAAGCTAAAAAATCTATCCAAGAGGAGGGAAAAACTGAACGAAATAAGATTAAGCAGGGGCGCGGGTTATGTTATGGATGCAAATACGCCATTGACTGCAACACTCCGACATATGGGATAGTGTTTTCGACCAGCTCTCTGAGAGTTCACAAAGTCCTTAACTTGGCAGGAGACCCCTACCGACTTTACTCAACGGAACACCTATGGCCATCGCAATTGGGAGGTGTGTCATTGCCTGGCCATATGATAGTTTTGTCCTACCGTTGTTGGTTTCGGTGACTGATGTCCGATGTGGTAACCATCCACATATCCATAGGTTACGGTAACGAGCATTGATGAACGGTTGCATTGGTGGCTTATTTGCTAGAGACAATGGCGGTCACGCACACCGTCGTCATGAGGCGATCAAGCTCCCAAACCACAGCACAAAATGGACCACAGACTGTACATCCTTTTCTTCAACGATGCCGGGACTTTTTATCAATGCTGCAGGCGAGGAAGACAATCGTACTTTCAGTGTTATCTCTTCAATTACGCTATCAGCTAACGAGATGATGTTAACCAGGATGGTGGAACATCCCTTGATTTCAAACAAACTGCCTACAAAGCATGAAATGTGGGTGGAATTGATCCAGTCTGTGGGTAGGTGCAAAGTACATTCGGTGCCTTCAGCAAGGGAGCTACGCTTAACAGTATCGGCCATGTACTCCTTATCTCGTCACTTAGTATGGAGGGTGTATTGCATACCCAGCACCCTAGATTCCCAAAACCTCCCTTCCACAATATCGTCCGTGACAAAGTTGTTCGGAAAAGAAAAGCTGGGATATCCCTGGTGGATACTACTAAAAATGATAAACGCCTGTGAGCTTTTGCTGTGCTTGTGGAGTGAGCAAATAGCGGGCTTAACTGGCTCGTGTATTTATCTACATCTTTACGAGGAACAATTCCAATTAACGTTTAGAGCAGCCACTTCAAAAGTGGCCTTTGAGTCTATATTGCCCATACCTGCCGATGCTTCAAGAAGCGTCACAGGATAAAAGAGTGCTCAGTGCATCCTCGACCTGGCCGGAGTTCTGCGTGTTCTCAATGAACCTGACGTTACCTGAGTTTGCTGGGCCGACGGTACACTAAATGAGTGAGTAATCTGGACGCATTGGAGGCATAGTTGACATTTTTGTGGTGTCTAGTAGATATAGAATCCCTTTTTGAAAATAGCATTGACTGTTGCTGATCACGTGTTATGAGACAATTCTTGAGTTTTGGGAACCGCCTGAAAGGGTCTGATCGATTATGATATTCACTTTTAGTCGTCATCTTTTGAAAGCGAACGTTGTATGGAGTCTAGACCTGACGTCTTGCTGCGTTCCATCCGTTTAAGCTCTTACTCCGGCTCATTTTCCGACGAGCGATCTTTTGAAACACAATAACTGATCATTTTGATATCAGCGTCCACAAAGCTCAAGTAAATTTGATATTCTTCACATCCAAAGGGCTTTGAACCACCAGTTGTGGAGACTATTCTCTTCCCCCCTGTTTACTCGTGAAGCAAACAGTTGGGCTGATTTCTTGAATCACGCCAAAGGTCCGGAGTTACAACGAGATGATCTACTGGTTTTTCTTCTGCTTTAGGTCACTATTTACCAAAATACGGAAGAGCCACACCATAGTACGTCGGTAGCTACCGATAACAAAGGCGACAGTTTCCACAATCGAACAATACTTACCCAATAAGAAAGTATCCTGCTGTTGTGGCAGTTAAACATTAGTATGAACCACTGATGTATTGCTGTCTGTGACGGCGATGGTGATAGTGAACTTTGTAATTTGAGGGCCACGTTTATCCACTTTAGAGAAGTACACCACTGAGCTCACCAGTATTTGGACCATTCGTATTAGTCGTAATGAAGTACGTCGAATCCGAGACATTTCGAGCATTTGTACCCAAAGTATACATTCGGTAACTGGACACTTATTATTTTACTCTAGACTTGGGTTAATCGACCTCTTCGTTACCGAAGTTCTATAGTAAACGAACTAACCTCTACACACGAAGAAAGGACAAATTTGCACTTTGTGTTCTTCAGTGTGTTGCTTGCTATGAGACCGCGTAGTATATTCGTATCGTAGACTCAAAAATTCACGTTCTTTTCACTAGCATTTATTCGATTAGTCACTTTAACTACTACGTGCGAACAGTACTCACAAGTGTGGACACACATTGTAGCTCATGAGGATTCGGGGAGCAATACCTGCAACACCTGTCCAAGCTGTTCTCCTCCAGTGGTGATATCAGTAACAGCTTCACGACACCTATCGGAAGGTCCATGCAGAATAAACGTGTTCAAGTAAAAACGCGCATGACGATGTCAGATACCCGCGGTGTATCCGAAACGGCACAAAGGATTTCCCAGTCTTTGGACTTTCATGTTTTGTCCAAACTGAAACACTACCCGAATCAGGTTTATCAAGCGACTAGAATCGTGCAGAACAACATGAACAATCTAACTTAGTCTGCTCGGTTCCCGGTCTCCACTGTGACTAGGACATGCTTCATAGAAACCATTGTATTTACATGTATACAGTTGTCTTTCATCATTTGTAACACATTCAGCAAGATTTTGTAGACCCAGTTTTATAAAGCTTTACCTGGTGACCTGAAATCTACTTGAGTTGCTTGTCTTATCATCATCAGTTGCAGCAGCATTATGGTCGTCGTCATAATCAAAGACACCAGTACATCAATGGTTCGCGCCCATTCTAAACTGTGGTACATCCCTAATGAATAGAATAAACCCTAAACAAGAGGCAAAACAAAATAGGAGGGAAGAGACTTAACCATTAAAGTTAACTACGTTTACGCTCAAACACTCAACATCAAGGTACCTACTCATTGCACATAATCTGTAAGTGAAAATCAATCGCAATCGGCAAGACATCTTCCCTACGGCTTTCACTGTCCCACGTCATTAGGTGTGCTTGCTTCACAGTCAACTGGGTCATACAACAACATTTACGCTGCAGAACTCGATAAGCCGCCATCTCAACTGAAGTTTCCAGCTACCGACTGTATGAGTTGCAAGGCCTCCGTCCCTCGAACCAAACCCAGTTGACGGTCGCCACTCCGTCACTGAACGACTTCATTTTTCTTGATGTCGAAAGTTTGAGATTAGATATA
>JTDE01021678.1:17931-28180 GCA_014338405.1 Paragonimus skrjabini miyazakii | reverse complement strand
TATATATATATATATATATATATATATATATATATATATTCCCATACTTCAGCAGTTGTTCAGCACATCCCCGCGTTTAGGCGACTCTAAAAGTGTAGATCAATCAACTAAATCAAACACCGCTATGGTCGGGGAAAACGGTATTTGCTGGTTGCTGCTCCAGAATTTGGCAGGGGTCGAAAGGTTAATCAATTCATCCTCGATCGGCATGAAACTATGCTTCGTCCATACCGTCTGCCTCCCGAGCTGCCATAAATCACTAAAGTATAACAGACACCGGAACCCTGGTTTTGAATGAAGTCAGGCTAATACTTGTAGGGTTTTCGCAAGAGCCCTCTGACACCTTTCGTGAAATTTTTCACTATTATTAAGTGACCTCAGCGCATAGGAATGTTCTCCGTCGTCCACACAAGTTGCAACAGTTGAGTCAAATTCTCTACTAACGCCGCTCCACCTTTGAAAAATGCCGGCAGTCCTATCACAATTGCTGACTGCAGTTTTGGTGAGTGATTCTAAATCTGCCTACCAGGGTACTACACTGCGAACAGGATACCAACCAAATCGACCCTCAGAGTGTTCCCTCAAAGGCTCTAACTTTCTGGACTTATTATGAAGGATTGTGCTGTTTCGCTGGTAGTTTCACTGAGAAGAATATGTGTATTGCAGGTCGTTAATGTTCGGTTTATTTCCATTGGTCGCCTGCATAAACTGACTGCTTTTATATGACAACCGCACGGAAACATAAACAATAATCAAACGCAGCACATTACGTGGAAACTAAATCCCATGACACTGTCCGAATCTGCATGCTCTGTGTACGGCGAATCCGTGGATACTGTTTCTGTGATTGTCAGCCCCTTGTGGTCTTACTTATGTATATTGGCAGTGAATACTAACTGGATCTGTCAGTTAACCTGTCTCCTTAGTGTGTACCAAACGGAAACTGGCTAGCGGTGATAGTAAAATGCTGGTCACAATTTCAATATGTTAAAATGGTTTTGATATGCAAGTTATCCGAAGACTTAACTGAAGTTTTCAGTGTGTCTCTGCTCTGCGTTCAAATTCTTCTACTGACGACATTTTCATTACGGCACGGTTGAAAGCCCACTGAGCGTTATGTGCTGTCTAAACACTTTTATTTTCAACGAGTTGCGCATTGTTTCATGTCCAATAAAATCAACAGGTGATACGGTTTACGTAGAGTCCCGTTTACCAGGATTGGTACACCTTCAGGATGGATGTACTGGCTGGATGTACTAATGACTGGAATGTTGTGACCTACCTTATTTGCCCTAGTTGTATCATCTTAATAAAGCGCATGCTCCGCACGAGATTCACTCAGCAAGCCTATATGTTTGGCTCAGGATGAGGACGCAGTGATAGATTGAACACAGTCATACTGAAACCTGTCACATCCGGTGCCTCATTTGCATGCATTGTCTAATTAGTGGATCATGTAGGTAGATTCCCTGTGAAGTAGATGCATTTAATAACGCAATGAGACTCTCAAAAAGGCTGTGCTGCTAATGACACCTCACATTCATTTGCAATTTGGTTGTTTGTTTACAAGGTATGATCACTTGTCGAATGTTCGAATTTTGTTCCTATCCTTCCTTCTTTGTCTTGTGGCTGGGGCTTGTTTCTTTCCTGGTTGGCGGAACACTTATGTCTGACTAGACCGTATTATGGCGAGAGCCCACGTTCACCTCAACAATGACAGGAAACATCCTGGAGGAAGAGAACGCCAAAAGAAAAACAAAGCAAAAGACATCGAATTAAACGAGTTTTAGCGGAAGGGCTAGAAATGTTGCGGGTGCAAGCACAGTGGAGGTTGTAATACGTCTTAACTTTGGATAGCGGTCCTATCTGACGATTGGAATGATAAGGAGATCCCCAGTTGGACACACGCACTCACTTTACTCAACGAAATAATCAAGGTCTTCCTATTTCCTAATGATATTGCGGTTTTACGCAACCGTTGTTAGTCGCGATCACTAATACCCAGCTCGTTGAATGCTCAGCTGATATACAAAGTGTCGCGTACTCTGCCAATGCACCGACAGAACCAGAGTGGTAAAGGTCTGAACGATTGTAAGCAACTTCTATTAGAAAAGCGGTTGCTATTGGGCAACAGTCATGTTGCTTCAGAATGAGACAGTTCGCTGTTGTTTTCTACAACCTTTATACGGATAGTTCCGTTGTTTAAAGTGGACACACATTCAAACAAGCTGTTTTAACTCCCATCTCGTGCAAATGTGCCCGACATGTTCTGATTAGTTGGCGTTGATTCACCTCGATTCAGAGGCTTTGATTGGCCGCACGTATATCGGAGACTGATCCGTTCGGATCTCATGGCACGGTGTACCATGCATTTGTTTTATATGACCGCGTGATTGCGTATCTGAGGGTTTTGGCAATACGTGCAGGCGAATAGCCGCGTTGCTCACACGACCATTCTACTTAATATGGACCCATTAACCGTGACAGTGGTGATAAAATGCCGCTAATCTGTTAAGATCTTCCGCACGAATAAGCCACGGTTCCGGACCGTTTAATAAAATAGATCGCAAATGTGCTTTATATATTCTGTGACAGAACCTTTACTATTGGTATGTTTGCCGAGCTTGGCGAACATATCAATACCAAAAGCACCAACCCGAGCTACGAACAACACCACTACTGTTCACAACTATCCAGAACCTTTACTACTAATAGTTTACCGTTATGCTCAGAATACACACTGCTCTTAGTACATAAAGCGGGCTTAAATAATCTCTTTGTTCTCCGTCACTGTTGTCTCTGTTTGTCACGCTTGTTAGCTCCTAAAAATTATATCTGCTGGGTACATCGTCTTGACATTTTTTAGGTTCGTCTATGTTTTTCAGGGTTCTTGTCCGTCCTCTACCCGGTGTCCCATTTCGGTCCTTCACCTGTATCTGTGCGTCTACTCAGCTACCGGTTTCATCCGGGCATGGAGTGGGCTCGGAAAAATCTGCTGAGCAGCCTTCTACAGTCATCCAACCGAGTTACTAAACCAAATGACTTTGGCATTACAGACCCGAAGATCCACGAACCCATATCTGGCCGGTCTAGCATATCTAGTTCAACCGCGTTATCATCCGATGCACCACGATCGAAAAGCCGGCGCACCCGAATGCCCACCGTTCAGTCTGAACCCGTCTCACTTCTGTCCGCCTCGGCAACGGCCACTGACCAACAGCTACGAAACACTAGCTCCCTATCACCGTATTTGTTGTTTCACATTCACGGTGGTGGGTTTGTAGCACTCAAGTCACAATCACAAGATGTGAGTGTTGCTAAGTTGTTTGTTTTTGTACCCCCAACAAGAAAAGGTTGCCTATGGTTTACCCGTTATTATTGTCATCGTTCACTGTATTCGTTGGAACGGCCTCTCGGAGTGTGAAGAGTTGATTGTTGAACCGTTGTATTTTTTCCGAAATGGACTAATAAGAGGGTGTTATTTCTGCTCCATTTTTTAAGATGTAAGCATTATGGAATGTTTCTCTTGTCTCAATCTATCCACTGCTAAACTGATTACGTGTGCCCGTCCCGGCCAGAAGTATAGACGTGTACAAGGATTCTGGTAGTGCCTAAGTTGAATCTTGTGGTCAACCTGGAGTGTAAATCGCATTGAGTTCCACACCAGAGTGGTGTTTGTTCCGTTAGATGCTTGTAAATAGTCGCGGGTTTGCTGTCACACTCACTGTATAAGTTGGACTTTCCTAGCCCAAATCAAAATAACTCTATCCTTTCTTCTCATTGAAGTACGCTTCACTGAACGGTGGTTCACATTCTGTTCTCTGAAGCTCCGGTCGGCCTTCCGAAACACTCTAAACATTCAGACTTCATCATAAAATCTGGGGATTTGGCTGCTCCACTTGGTCGTCTTTCTCCTGATGGGGGAGGGAATGAGTGATGTTTCTGGCGTCCGAGCACAACACTAAAAGTGGCGAAAGACTGCTGCAACTGTGCGTTTCTCGCGGTCTCGATATTTCGAGTACCGCATTTTAACACGAAGAGGTTGTCTCACATGAACACCGCACCGTTTATCTCATCCGGAGACACAATTTGATCACATAGCAGTTAGCTGCAAGTGGTGCCACTCTGTTAAAGACTTTTGTACATTGTGGAACAACCAAATGGACTCGGTTCTTGCGTTGCTTGCCTGTTTTCTTTTGTCAACTGCTCAAGTGTCATGTATCTGTGATTGCGAGATAACTAACTGGCGTTCGAGCGAGGCGACCGTAAGGGAAACGCTTACGAGAAAGCGTTGGCGAACAAGTTTCCCAGTTCGGTCCCAGTGAGTAAACCAATGAACACTGGGAACAAACCGCATTGGCTATGAAAGTTTTCTTTGAGGACGTATGTTCTGAAGGAGTTGTGTAGTTGCGACATAATTAGATTTCTGTCACGTCGATAAGCCTTATGAACAGGCATCGCTCGATCCCACCTAGTTCTGAATATGATGACGACCGTCGACAACTTAAACGTGGGCTGACTGAGAGCTTGCGGGAAGATCGCGAGCATCACTTGGCCGAACAGTCAAAAGATATTAATCAAGTCTTTTTACATGAAAATAGCAGACTGTTTTTTTCCATGACTCGTGGTTGTATTGGCGGTTAGGTCGGTGTAAATGAATAGGTTGAATAGGTTGGTACATTTAACATCAGCCAGTCACGTCTGTTTGACAGATAGACTAAACATTTTGAGGTGTGGTTCATCTGGCCTTAACCAGATCACATAGACATCGGGACCCGAATGGTTAGTTGTGTTCCAAACGGCTCACCATTGGAGCGTAAGAAGGATTCTGCATCAGATCTCTGTTCAAGAATGATGATGGAGATATTGCTAGTCCCGGTCCAACTATGACTGCAAGTATCGTCCTGATGTACTGAATACAAACTGAACTGCATCTGTCAGCCAGGTTTTTTTTACAAACGGCAGCAAAAACGTTACATGATGTTCAGGTAGTTGTTGTGTACCAAGCTGCTTTGTCTCATCTTTTTCCCTCATCTAAATTGCATGGTTGATTTACTGTTCTCGAATTCCCTTGCTAAACCATTGTCTACCGTTTGCTATCATCGTATCCTTTCTTTTGTCGTGTAAATCTAATAGTCCAGATTGAACTTTCTAATGCAGGATGGATTGCCAGGGATTCTGGTGGTCCATTTATTTTTGGTTTCCTTTATTCCTCCTTTGTCTCACCTTAATATCCCTCTTCAGATATTTCTGCGTCAATGGGCTGAATTTCTGGATTGTCCTATCTTTTCCGTGGACTATTCACTTGCACCGAAGGCTCCTTATCCTCGAGCTTTGGAAGAGTGCTTTTTTGCATACTGTTGGGCCACTCTTAATCGTGAACGTTTGGGTGCTGCACCAGATGCACGTATTGTACTTTGTGGTGATTCCGCTGGTGGAAATTTGACTCTGGGATTGTGCTTACGAATCGCACATACAGGGATCCTGCCGAAACCCCATGGAGCATTCATTGCTTACGCGCCAATTCTCATATCGTTCTCACCCAGTCCTGCACGAATGCTCTCGCTGTCGGATCCGTTGCTCCCAATTGGGATTCTGTCCAAATGCCTTCTAGGTAAGTCTTTTCTCCAGTTGAATGAATATCGCCGTTTGTAATCAGGGTAGCTCTCGTTTACGTTGCTTCCGTTATTAACTAAAATAAAGACATATAGGCGAACATATGTTTTCGATAATTCATCTTCAGGCCGGTACAATTATATAAGCAGTTAATAGAGTTAGATCGAGATATCGATCAGACTGATTACAAAGAAACTAGGTCACTGGTCAGTCAATTGGTGGTAGCTTGATTGGTCGGTTACGTCACGCTTTTCCATTGGTTTGACCGCGCAAGTTGGCCATCGATCCGGTGGATTTGTGGCCATGGTAGGTGCAGCGCCTGAACAAACCGTTTTTGATGACATAATACTGGGTCAAGCAGCCTGATTCCAACAGCCTTGGCAGTACAAAGTATTCTAATTCGGACCGCTTGTGATGGGTTGCCTGGCACTCTGTTAATATTCCCCGTTTTTAATCTGGGATGTAACGTCCAGTACGTCGTGCTAAGTAAACATGTTTGTCGCTTTGACCTCTGACGGACGTTTCTTGTGTTTGACCTGCTAATTAACGTGCCGATTAGATTGTGCTGTGTTGTTTGACAGTCCGTTAGTTTGTGTGTAGTGATTCAAGCCCTCACTATCGTATTACTTGCTTTTACGTGGTCTGCTATGTTTGCTTTTGATTAGTTATGCATTTGCAGAGCACAGTAACCTGGATGTTGATTAGTTGACTTTAGACACGAGAGTTTTGTGACTTGAACTCCACCCTCCTGCATGATGGAACTCCAAACCACGAGAATTTTCTTACGGTTTTTGCAGTGTTCTGTTAAATTTTCATTCAGTCGGATTGAATGAGAAACTAATGTGCATTCTTCAGGTCGTCGGCTTGATATGACCCTTTCACCTTAAAATCGTAAAGTCTGGTTACAAAACTGACTGAACTCTGCGTCTGCTCATCCTTTCTGGTGTGCCGTTGGATATAGTCGGGAACTTTACGTACTTTGAGAGCCGCCTCGACGTTGGCGGGATGTGTGATAAGATCATACACCATTTGGCTAACACTCATGGAGTTTGTCTGACCCTGGTATGGCCTTTCTTTCTGTGATTGACCGAGTGCGTAATGCGGGCATTCACTGTACAGTTGAGAAACGTGATCCATTCGGCGTAGTGGATCTTCCCAGATTGTTACTTTCCGATCACCGGTCTCTTCGAAGCGTTAGCGGCGTGTGAAGGAAACATCATGTCGACATGGATGACGTTCGCCGACTTGTCTTCGAGATGGATGGATTCAGTATACCATTAGGCGCACTGATTTATTCTTGCGGATTTCGTTGGCTTGAATACATTTTACCAATGCCGGTTCACCGCTTGCCACGCCGTGTTTTGTTTATGAGTGGTGGTTTAGACTGGAAGCGGTAACCTGGTGGCCAGCATATGACGGGTTTGGGACAAAGAGTGCATTGACATTGAGAGGCTTTCCTCACTAGGCGCTCTCGGCTTCCTGGTTGAGGCCCAAGGGCCGCCGTCTGATGTGGCAAACGATAGAAGTTCATGGCACTCATATTGCGAGCCTCTGTATGCGCCGGTGTAATGTCTTTTCCCTCTCCCTCTTCACCATTCTCCCTTTTATTATTCGTGACCCTTGACTTTTTCCTCACACGCTGTGGTACGTTCGCCACATTATCAATCTTTTAATTGATTCAATCCATGTGTATTGTCGCGTGGTTGTTTTAAGCCTTACAACCTCACTATTTTCTTATTCCAATCACACTTACAGGGCTTTTAAGAACACACTGTGCTTATATCCAGGTATCACGTGAAAAGTGGGATAATTACACCGAGATCTGTTTTTGGCAGTTCTTGTCGAAAATCTACACCTGCCCCAAATCGTCACGTATGGGTACTTGATGAGGTCACGTGCTAGTCGCGTGTATTACTCTTCCACATTTACACCAGGCCACCCTTTGACCATGTGCCGCGCATCATGTGACCTCACTCATTTCTGTTTATCTTCACTGTCATTGTCATCAATCTTGAGCAAACAGGCATTTTGTTAATAAGTGCCCGGTCATCATCATCATCATCGTAGACAGCAATACATCAGTGGTTCACACTGATGCTTAACTGCCACACAACCACGAAGGAAAAAAAAAGAAAAAAACGATATGAGAAAAGAGTAAAAAAGAAGGGGAGTGGAATGGACCTGACTACTAAAAATAGCTACGTCTATATTTAAACATACAACATCAAGGTGCCCGGTGACGTCCATTGTATGATTCCTCTAATTGTTTTTGCGTCACACAGATGTTTTCATCAAACAACGACAACATTCATACCAGCGTACACTTATTTGCGAGTTTTTCACGATCTCTTTAGGACAGAAGGCTGTCAAAGATTGTTTTTGACAACTGAAGCGTCCTCAATGCTTGGACAACTTTAATATTCGACCTATTTGCCGTACAGACATCGATTATCTCTTTTTATGCAGCTCAATGAATGCTGCGCGTCGAACTGTCCTCGATCTTGACAGTGCCCATCGAGATGGGGCACAAATTCATTGGAAAAATCAGTAATCCTAAGTTTTCACTCCGATTATGAAAGGCGAGACGAGCACCACCTACCGACACTCACTAAGCTCGCAGGTGACGTTTACCAGCCTTTTAACCCGTGATAATTTTTTTGGTTTAGTCCTCTTGCTATTTCTTCGTAACGTTAGCTATGTTTGAAAAGACAAGCTAGAAGTGATATATTACGTGGTCTTTGTTCGAACTGATTTCGTTGTATCTTATCAAGTACATACTGCAGTAATGAAAATTACAAAATATGCATAAAATTGTCACTCACAGAGAGTGAAGAAAAGAATAAATCCACGCGCATTGCCAAAGTAGCGCTAATTTAATAAACGGTTCCTTTTGCACACACAATGGCGGCTTCAATCGTTTACTAACAGTTGCCTCGGCATTCCGGTGCGTGAAGATGACTGAGAATGCCGATGGATTGCCAGTCTCGTGATTTGTCTCGATCCCATGGCGTGCAATGGATGAAGCCGGTATCTTGTGTGAATGACCTTTGGTCCCATTCGCACAGATCCCAACGGGTTGGCTGTCGCGGTTACACACCCACTTAGGCAAATGCTCTGCCATCCGGATTTACAGCTGCCTCTCCGTCGCTCCAATTTAGGTGGAACTGCACTCACACGAATATTGGTACATGCGGCGCGAGATGAGGGGGAGAAGTTGGCGGTCCTTGATGGTGGGCGTTCGAATTTTGGTGGTGTTAAAACTGGGAGCTACTTTAGACCAGTGAAAAACTCGTTTAGCAGTGAAAACTAACCGACTTTTCAGAAGTGAACAGACATTGTCGCCATTGGTAGGAAGTCGAATTAATGCAGCTTTCGGTTCAACTAAATGGAGGAGTTGGCTGTTGATCTGCGGTTTGTCGAATCGTCTTATAAACCACTGCGGATAGCCGTTTGCTTTTAATGTGTCTTCAAAACGATGATACTTTTCATCGATTGTATCAGCTATACAACTTTTCCTAGCTCAATCGAATAAGGTCCTTATTAATCCCCGTTTGTGCCGAACTGGGACAAAGCTATCATAGCGCAAGTACTGCCATGTTCATGTAGACTTTCGGTAAGCTGACCTTCTTACGGTACCATCAGCTCTGCGTTGGATCAGTACATCCAATAACGGCAGACAGTTATCCTTTTCTAACTCCGCCGTAAATCGTAGGTTAGGGTGACTACACATTGGTTCTTTCATTAACGCATCGACCTGTTGTTTACTGTCGGCGATCACGATAATGTCCATTGATGACAGTTTGCTAAATGCTACTGGTGCCTTGCAAGAGACAATTCACCATCGTTGGCCTCGGTGACCTTTGCCGTGCGCAACTGTCAGCTAAAGTTATTGTTGATAATGATGCGGTCGTAGACTCAAGTACCGTTTATATCGAACTCTGCAGACTGTATCCAGTCCGTTTCGTCAGCTCTTGATACCGTAGCGAGAATAGCGAAGACGTTTTGCTTTTGTTGGCATATTTCATCCGGAGCGTTGTAATGACAGTCAGTCAACGCTGAAATGTAGAGTGTGTATGTGTACGATCCACTACGACCCACATACTAGCTGTATCTGGCTATCGTTCTCCGCTATTTAGTCCACATGAAGTAAGACGACCATTTGAGCAACGCGGCTGTTCGCCATCGTTTACTTTAAAATCACCAGATACACGATCTGTTTATCGAATACTAGAAATACATAGTCCACGATAGTTGGATCACGTTCTCCGTAAGTTCACTAATCGTTTTTACCTCATAGCCTATTGTTAACCGAAACCACAAACAGTTAGGTATAGCCACGAGACGGCCGGACAGTAACTCGTTCATAAATTATGAAGATCCTAATTGTTCTGTTGAGTGAAGTTGGAGGGTCTCACTTGTCCGATTGGGTACCTCATAATCACTTCAGTCTGGTTACAAATGCTATCTGAGGTGTCAACATGCTACAATCGATAATGTGCCTACATCATCAGCATTGTTTTTTCCAATTCTTTTGCTTCCTTCTTACTTTGACAGTTTTTTTCTCACGTTTTTCATCTCTGTTAGGATGAGCAACGGCTCAGGTCACGATATTCTGTGCTCAGATCCACTGTCT
>JTDE01021677.1:1693-16112 GCA_014338405.1 Paragonimus skrjabini miyazakii | reverse complement strand
ACTCCTGGTGATAATCCTGGCACGTTCTGATTGAATCGGCGGCTTGCATGTAACACTCTTAGGGAACACATTACGACGAATGCAGTAACGTAGGAAGACTAGTTGCCCATGGACAGAGCCTTCACGGTTGGCATAGTTTCCCTATTTCCTAACACATATATTATATACGGCTGATTTCATGGGTCCCAAATTTGTAGGATCAGAGTTCAAAGACTTGCAGTACTTTATATCATATCTTTTACTCAGTACCCAGTGAACCGTCCTCCGCAAAATATGTGTACCACAGTTGACTTGTTTACCGGAGTGCTGGCGCAATCACGACAACATTTGAATAAAAGCGTCTGAATGTATGATTACGTTCTACTTGTAAACCCTTAGTTCCAAATTATTGCTCGAAATAAACTCCCCTCAGTTCATCACACCATTGACTATACACAATCGTCTGATGTAGGTCTCCCGTTTTTAACACATACCATCACTATATTTCCTGATATAAGCTAAATAGTCCAAACTGAATTCCTTTCCGTCAAAGATGATCGTTTCTTCTTAATAATCCACCAGGTTGACGTTACCTCATTCCCTGTGATACAGCGGTATTGGTGGGAGGTTTCGATAAACAAATGGTGACAGACTGTAGTTGTAGTCGTTTAAAAAGTTGGCGCACATTTTGTTTGGTGGTCCGTTCGGTGCTGCTTTTTGCAGATGACTAATGTCACACTGTTCTATTTGACTGGAGTGGCCAACTCGTTTTTACTATAGTTCATTTCTCCCGGTGGTAGATTTAATGAAGTATTACGAATTGTTTTCGACTCCTTCAAGTGTCGCTCAAGTTCCTAATCGATGACAGCTATCACAGATAATGCTAACAGCTTGCTACACCAGGAGTTCAAAAAAGTGGAAACATGATTGTGAGATTTTCTCATCAAGTTGTTCTCACTCTATTGGACAGTGATGTAAACCCGTCCAATTTAAATGCAGTTGAATGTCACAATCATTTCACATTCTTGGTTCAAATGCAAAATCACGCTCTATCTCAATCTGTTTCTTTCAACTGAAATCTGTCCCGTTTTCTACCGATTTTATCACCTACTGTTGTACAAAACTATTTGAGATGAAACATCTTTTGTACTAAACGGTGTCAATTTTGATTACGAAAACCGCATTAATCTAAGCTCAATCTCTGTACGATTGGCCGAAGTCAAATATGACAAACTTCACACATTTGTACTGTGACAGAAGATACTGCAACCGCTCGGCGGTGATTTATGCGTAAATTGTCATTCAAAATCTCGTTCAAATTAGGAGTATAGAAAAAGTCACCATTGATACAACATTTCTGATAGCTAACAAGTTCATCGCTATTGTGTTGTTTTCAAGGTCACGTGGGTTCAATTGCTTCTCGGTAAGTTATGTCGCTGTCAGTAATCTCAATCACGTAGGAAACGATAGAACCTAATCGGCCTACCTACTGCGCTTGGTAAATTGTGAATCTGTATTGTTTGTGTATATATGCTGAAGGTTCAGTTAAATTTGCACACTGACTTTACCACTATACATGCTGAACAAGTGGGTCAATCAAGGTCGAAAAGTCGTCGATTGAAACTCACCATGACGGTGTCTGCTACTCCGACGACCTGCAATGGACGTAAGTAAACGATGTAATGCTTGTTATGTAAACAAAATAAGCATGGTTATTTAATTCAATGTTTCATTTTTCATAAGTCGACTTATGTAACCAAATACCGTACAAGAAACGTAGATGTTTCCCATGGCCTCCCGCCTCATTTTCCTTGTTCTATTCTGAATAACTGATAAAAGCTTATGCCAATAATGCAACCACGTACTAACTATTCCATCCAAGTAACTACAATACACTATTCCAGGTAATTAAGTCTAGAAAGTAACACGGAGTTTTTGACTTCAAATAACCGTCCGGCCAACATTCTCTAGCAGGTTGTCTATATTGCTGAGTTTTATGCATTGCCAAACATTTCTTACTGGGAACGCGAACTCAGTCGATATCTTCATAGTCATTTGGACAAAACACCTGGATAAGACAGTTAACAACGCTCCACCCGTACGGAATGGCAATGTAAGCAAAGTCCATTGCTTTTGCTTAGAATTCATGCACTTACTCTTTTGTGCATGTTCTGAATATCCGTTTGTTCAGAATCAATATTGTAATCTGATGTTGCTTTGTTGTTGTCTGCAGTGACTTCGCAACATTTGATGAATATGACTCATTTTCTGATCGTCAGTTGTCATTCACTCCCATGGTTGTATTACGTTAGTTCGCCCGATTCACAGTTAATTGAAGGAGACGAAACCTTCGACAATCAATCGAAGCGTTAGCACAGAATTGGTCACGATTTCAACATGAAAGCTTGAGTGGATATATGTGTAGAAATTCTGGAAATCCCGATTCGTTTTCATGCGCTTTCGACAGTCACTAGGTGATGCTGGTGTACAGTATGTTAACCAATCAGCTGGAAGAGATCAGCAAGTTGTTCACCAAGACCCAGTCAAAGATTCGAGTCACATGATCTCATTTAATCAGTAATTATTCACAAAATTATTCGGCAAGAATTATTGGGGAATCCCACGTGATAATGCTCCGATCTACTGAAGAAGTTCTATACAAACACCCACCATGACGATGTCTCCTGCTCCGATGACCTGCAATGGACGTAAATAAACGATGCAATGCTTGTTATGTAAACAAAATAAGCATGGTTTTCAAGTTTTCTGCTTCATTATTCATGAGTTGACTTATGTAACCAGATGCCGCAGAAGAAGCGTAGATGTTTCCACTGACCTCCTGGATTTTTTCTATTTTGTATTCTGAGTCTGATCGTTAGCTCACTTGACTGAACCGTTGTCATCCAGCTAACTGAAGAAAACGAAAACTTCGACGATCAATCGAAGCGTTAGCACTGAAATGATGTCACGATCTCAAAACGGAAGTTCGAGTGGATATGTACGTTTGTAGAAATTCTTGCAATCCCGACTCGTTTTCATGAGCTTTCCACATGATACCAGTGCACAGTATGTTGACCAGTCAGCTGGAATAACTTAGCTAGTCGTTCGTAAACACCAAGTGAGTGGTTCTGGTCAGATGAACCTATTTCGTGGGCGATTATTCGCAAAATTGTTTGGCAAGAGTTATTAGGGAATTCCATGTGATAATGCCCCGATCTACTGAAGAGGTCCTATACGAGCATTCAAAGCATATAATAATAGTGACTGCTTACTTCGACCTGCTAGATCGTCTGGTTGTAATTATACAGGTAACTTTGAAGACAGAATTGACTGATTAAATCACGAAACTGCTGGCGTGTAAGCGCAGCTACATCCAAGACTGAAACGTTTGAATCCATTGAGGTAGATCAATCAGCGTAACAAAGCGAATCGCTACAACTACAAGCAACGTGAAGCTGTTGGAGAAGTCTTCAGCAAATGAACAAAAATTTCATCAGCGTGCATTGTGACTGCTTCGGTGGATATTTCTTTCACTGATTTGTTGTGTTCTGAAAATAATGTTCCGTCAGGTAAAACCATAAGGACAAAGTACGTCAGTGTGGACAGCGACCAGTAGAAACATATTTTATGTAAAACAGCGATCACTTAAGTGAGTCACTGGCAAATTTCATGCAAATTCCACGTCCGATCCGTGCAGACAGCATGTTCAAAATCACCTAGTTTATATTGCACATTCAGGTTATAAACTCTTTGAAGTTTCATTCACGTAACTCATCTTCACAAAATGGAGCCTCACATAACTTTTATTGTAGCCTCTATGTTCAGATGAACGCTTTGTTCGTTCTGTATCCAAAAACTACAGTTGCGACTTTGCCTCCAGTTTCAGCTTGTAACAACTTTGCCTCTATGGACCTCTTCTGGAATGGAACATTCTAGAAACGTTTCTCCGGATGCCAACTTAACAGTAAATTTCGAGTAGTATTTAAATTGCACCAATCAAACCATTCCTCAGGAATCTGAGTGATAAACTGTTTTCTCACTAAGACAGAAGGAGGACATGTTTTCCAACCGACACAGCAGTGATAGATCTTCGGCAGTTGTACCAGAATATAGTCTATATCTGCCGACTGAACCGGTCGTAGTAGATGATCATAAATCTGCGGAAGCATTTTTTCGAACGCTAGAACACTTTCTGCCAGTAAAGCCTTCAAAAATTAAACTTTTCCCAAAGGACAGTGCTCAACTTTACACATCGTAGTTACTTCAATGAATCGATAACTTCGGACTGACTTTTAAGTATCAAGTAACGAAAACAATTTAAAAGTTTTAATCCTCAGATGAAACGCTGTGTATAATTATCCCTTCTGAATGCAGATACTGCTGCTTTTCCGCAGACTATCGAAAAATGTGAACATTCTTCTCAAGAACGTGCTGCTGAACATCAGGCGCGATGATCTTCTGACGCCTGGTCTCGTGTTAGTAAGATAGACGTCACCTCAGAAACGAGAGACTAGGCGTACATTGTCCGGACGCGAGGAAGTCACGTACGATTGCTGAAATCTGACGAGAAGAGAAACCACATGTAATGTTTTCACTTGAAATCAGCAAATAACCAGTGTTCAAATGTGGTTTCTAGGGTGATGTACGCGTAACACCTTGAATTAATGATTACAGAGTTGTATCACATAGAGAGCATTATTTTGCATATTTCTAACTTCAATTTGCACAAAAGACCAAGATTGATTGTGGTCTGTACAGAATGGAGAAGAATTACAACTTGTACATTTTTGTCTTTCAAATCGCATTGAATAGCTCATACATGCAAAAGAAACAAACCGAAAACGAGAAAACGGGCAATGTGCAAACAAGTCACAATCGAACACTTAATCACAGCAGACTGATAGAAACAAAATGTGAATTGACCAAGTCTTTGTGCAAGTGGTGCCAAATATTGGGAAAGATAATATTCGTATTTCTGTACAGCAGGATTTAATGTGACGGGAGCATAGTCGAAATTCAAGAAGCACTTTCAATGCAACAATACCAAACGAATTCGTTACATATCTCCCTAGATCAGGTTTATTCGACTAATTTTAAAACATTTTCAATATCGTGAATGAAGTAATTGGATTTATATAATTTCCCTATAGATGATGATGATAATAATGCGGTAAGTTTAGAGAAGTTTTGTCAATGATGATGTACAACTCAGTTCCCAGTTGTGCGAAAATGATATTATCGTGACAAAATACGACAAATCGAATTCGGCTGAAACAATATGAAACTATGAAAGCATTCCCGCAAGTCATTGTCTTCACCATCAAGTGCAATTTATAAATAAGTGCGATATTTTGTAGTTTAACCGGCCGATCGTATAAATGAAACTTCAATAGAAAACTTCCCATACACTCAACGATAATGCTTGAAGACTACAAGTTGTTTGTGGTTAATTGAACATCATTATTTCAAAAGTGTGATGAAGGAACTATATTGAATATTTTTGTATTGTTAATGACAACAAAACGTAATGACGGTCAAATTTCATTCACAATGCGAAATCAACAACATAACTTACTATGGCGACTGCACGAACTGCAGCTATGTCCTATATAAAATGAACATGATTTCAATTAGAAGAAATTATTCATCTCAAGACATCAGACATGATGTATCACAGACCTATCTTCAGGTAACAATTTCGTCCAACAATAGTTTGAGGCATCGGGCAATGAATACTTTCGAGGGTATTTTCGCCGTTGTGAAGTTACTAATGACCACAATGTTGTCTAATTGCGTTACGTCTCATGGATACCGATCTACTTACGATTTCAATGGATTGTTCAGTTTTCGATAACGAGTTCAAGTATGAAAACACTTCCGGACAAAGGAGGATGGGATGGTTTATGACGCTAGGCCAGCACACCGCAAATGCACACATGTTTATCCTTAGGCAGTGCAAATCTTAAGTGACAATATCGGCTAGCAGACTTGAGCTAGACAACAAGGAACTTGAGACAGTCGATGTAGACCTGCAATTCTGCGTTTGCTCCTTTCGAATGTTGGTCTTGGCACTCGAAGTTGTATGCTATTCCTTCTCCAAATAATCGATTTTCACAAGAAGCCATCCTATCTGTCACCTCTTCATATGACAATACACTATATACCAAGTTGAGTGGACTAAAGTTGCACAAACTTATTTATATAATCATACAATGGAAAGGGTCGATTTTGTTTTAAAAATACCTGAGCCCACTTACAAGACTGTGACAATTGATGGAGTGTTAGCATATTAAATAATCTGCCTATTTCAGTAGAACAGTACAAATAAACTGTTCTTCCAGAATGTCTTTTCAATTCGGACCATTGACGGTGTTACCGAAATAAAACACCTTATTTCTTACACCTGATTAAAAAGCAACATTTGTTGAATCGACTCATCGTCACCTTACAAGACGGGAATGTCCGTTCAATCACTGAATCGTCTATCTTTGATCTGCATACGAGTTCTCCTCTGTATAACTTAAAGTTGCAAACTACTGACTTATCAGTCTGCATTGCAGTAGTTCATAAAATTATGACTTTTGACGGTCAGAATATCGAGATCCGTGGACTTTTGCAGACATGGTTAAAATACTGATTGGAATAGTCGGCGAAATTAATCAATCGTAACGTGATCAAACAGTACAGGGCAGTGATAACAAAAGATCACTAGCCTCGCATTGACTGTGATAAAATTCCTGTAGCTCGGCGTGTCATGAGTGAAATCAATGCCGAATTCGTGTCAGGTGCGAGTTAGATAACCGAAGTTAACCGTTCTTATTCTGTGCAAGAATATATAGTAACCGGTCAAAGAACTGGCGTCCTAATGACGTAACCCATCTTCTAAATATTGGCCTAACTAAAATATCCCCCAACTTACTATCTTTATCAAGTTATGTGACAATACGAACAGGACAATCAGTGACTGGGATTTTAATGATTGCTTCATTATTCTCGGTGGTTCAAGTTAATGACAAACTTACCACGAGGAGTATTCTAAACTATCATTGTGAAATCCATTTTTACAATCTGTTAAAAACATTGATTCCATTCATATATAGTGAACGCATCCCGCGGTTTACCTGAATGAGGTGCAGATTGTCGTTTTTACGTTTCCTATTAGTTCAACTTAAAAATCGTTCACAAACTTTGTAATATGTGTACTTATTTTACGAGCAAACAGCATCAACATGATTTTTTTTTTAAATTTGTTCCATTTTGATGAGTAGTGTAGCAGATTTATGATTTTAGATTAGACTCAACTGTGAAAAGTCAGGGCTTCGGCTGGATTCGAACCAGCGACAGAATCACCATGCCTTAACGCGGCAAGCGCTCTACCAGCTGAGCTACGAAGCCACTGAATATTCACCAACAGTAATGAACCATAAGGTATTTTTAAGTCTGAACATATATCTAAATCTAAATTATGTTCAAGGGTGAAGCTGAAATTTGTTAATTGACTATCCAAAAGCGTAACATACTGCGGTGACTGTGGCACGACCTACAACGATGTCCTGAATGGAATGAACAAAATTATAGTTTGAAACGTGAGTTCATGTTTAAGTGCGCATGCACTAAACGTGTATTTTCAACAAGTGAAGCAAAAGCAAACGGCGACGTTTTCATCGAAGTTGACATCCATGTGCAAAATCTGGTAAACAAAAATATAGCCACCGTTGATTAAAAATGATTGAGAATAAAGACACCAGTTAGCTAATTCAGATCCGAATAATTTTCGCTGTATCATTAAGGCCATTTGTACATCAGAATCTGCGAACAGGTAAGAGAGTATTTCTGTATATATAACCATAGATATCGTTAGAATCAGCAAAGAATAGCGAGTTTTTGACGTGTTGTTGAATATAGAGAATGAAACACTGTTCCTGGATCATACTGTAGTTGCATCACATCAATGTGATATTCATTTGGCACTACGGGCCTCATATTTTTGTGTGTTTGTGTGAGTTGTTACTTGACACACATCCGGATGATTTCGGTAATCCTGGCTCGTCACTGGCTTCTCATTCAAACTGTTAAAGGTATTTCGCATTCAGATCACTATTCGTGGATGACATTAGATTTGACCGTTGCAAGCCCTCGTTGTGTTAACTTTTCCAAACAAAGTTCCCGGAAAAGAAGCACGGCAATCTATAGTGTTGAAACTGACTAGTCGATGGAGTTCAAATAACTGCTATGTAGTGAGTTTCCGATCTTTTCTACAAAAGTATTTACAATAGTCATATCGGATGAATTGCTGATTGTTACTTCTTCAGTTAATCAGTAGAGTGAGTAATGAATGAAGAAACTAGTGTTTTAGTGTATAATAAATAATTAAAGCAATTGTTCTGAGTTGTTTCCCTGAATCCCAGCATTCATTTGATAATCCTTCGTGTGTGACAGTGTAATACCAATAGATTCTTGCCAAGGCACCTTTGTGAAGAACGGCTATTGGTAAACTAAACATGGATATTTGTCCTCAGTTTTCAAGATGGTCTATTTTCAACTATCGTTCGAACAGAACAAGGTGAATCCGTCCTGGACTAGTCTGAGTGGGTATGTAAAATACTTGTCTGCAGCGAGTTGGACATGGACAAGATGAACCAAAACTAATTCCCGTTTGTCAAGGCTCCAGCAGTTTATATAACTATGACAGTTTAGTTCCGATCGACCTGAGAGACCACTGATGGACTTTCCGTGAAGTGATACGTGTAGCTTCTTGTTTGTAGGGAACTTAGCGACAACTTATTCTGCTGTAAATGTAGGCAGGAGCCGTTAGACTTCCTCATCCTTGAAGTATCGGGCACAGCCTATACATATATATACTTTTATGTAAGCATAGAAATTAAAAAGTTGCTTTCAGAGTGAACTTTGCACGAAGCAATACGTGTAGCTTCTTGTCTATACAAATTCTCCGTGAGACAAAATCTAGTTTACTCGCACTTCACTATCATCTTCCAGATAACTTTCTCGATTACTTAAGTACTTTGAGCAACACACAGTCGGGTTATATCAATTGCTCGTTCTGTTCTGGGATTTTAAATTGTGAGAATCTCGCATCGCGTAGCTGCAAACACTATGACACTGTCGTAGGAAAACAGCAGCAGTTTATCAGCAAAGGTCGCCTAAAAGTCTGTTAGCAAAAACGTCCACGCTTTTATAAATATGCATTGAATAGACTGCGACAACCATGATTATGTCATATATGGTACACACCCAATCAGCGACGACAGCTGGTCCTGTTCATCTTTCAATTCTCGATGCAATTTACCTTGCGAACACATTATCAGTCAGATCTGACTTCACTAAGGAGTGGAAAATGACATAACGCTTCTTACCAATTACTTGACTGTCATCTTTAATATTTATTTATTTTAGTGAATAGAATGTGTTTTATACGGTTTTACTCATTTATCATGTATTTCTGAGCAAGGAGACATAACTTTCCCTCTTTTTATTGTGGTCAATGCCTTCATGAAATTAGGTTAAATATGAAAGCTTTAAAATCTCAGTTAATCAATGCTTACAGCCAAAACTAAGCTTCTTCCTGTACGCACATCTTCATAATTGTAAAGCATTCATTATAGCATGTTTTCAACCAGACTCACAGAGTTTTTGTACACACAACACAGTTTTATTTGTGAACCTGAGGCTACCGTGGTCCTAAGTCGCAGTGAGTGTCATTCAGATCACACGACTGAACGTTTTTGTTATTGTTGGTTTCTTTGTTCATACCCCCCCCCCGAAGTACTTTAGATGTTAAATTTGAAGTTTCCCGTGTTATTGGTTATTTGGTACTGACGAGCCAACACGAAATGCTAGCATCTACCAGTGTTCGTCTTCTCACAGTTTTGTTCAAATTACTGAAGGGGTATAACTGTTTTACAGATTTAGATGCTGAAAAGTGCCATCAATGTACATGCACATCAAAATTTCGTAAGAAGCCTCTAAATCATGGAACGGTCAGAACACTAGAACTAAATGATGAATGAAAATTTGTATGATAATTCAGTTGTACCTATGGTGAAAGCGATGTGTCATTGGCACTACTCAGATCGCCGTTCAATTTGTGATCAGTGATGGGGACATGCATAACTGATAAGCTATAAAATGAATGAGGATGTGGCTTGACGATTTGTTTCAAAAATGAGTTCCGCTAGTAGTAATTCATCTAAATAACCAAATGCATACAAGTAATGAATAAAACTGTTATTTCTGAAGATGAACAGATACTGCGACAATCAGAAGGAAAAGTATGACGTAAACACAAACTGATACACAATCTTCGGTCAATCAAGTTCAGTTTTCTCGTTTCTTGCAGTCAACTTACGATGACGATGTTTTCGTCTCTTTTTGGCTGTAGAAGATAGACTTTTTTCAATTTATTTGAATAAAAAAGCATGATAAAACACAATCAAAAAGGTTGCGTCACTTCCTTGCACGCTTAACTTTAACGCCTTCACATTCTTCTAAATATTTACTAAATAGCCCTACCGTAATTACATTATATATTTGTTGCTTCTAGTACTACATATTATTTCTATCACTTGTTTGTTTCCACGGATACTGCGAGTTTATCGCAGCTGGATATCCTTAAAAAAGTTGTTTGCCTCCTCGGTGAGTAGCGTGACAACGTCTCATTGATTCAGAAGAGATCTAAATGTGGACAATGTCATGCTGTGCTGACTTGGAACCAGCAACAAGAATCGTGCTACTACACTTATAATGTGCCTACTGGCTGAGTTACGAAACGAAGTCGGAATATCACAGTTTGTACGATGTATTGAAACATACAACTAACTGAATACAACTGTTTTGTATATAGGCTATCAGAGAAACTGTGGCCCAGCTAATGATGTAAATAGGGCCCGCGATTATGTCGTACATGTTATCAATCCAGATTCATCAGGAACATATATTTTTCACAATAACGCATGCATTATTTGGGTTACAAATTAGTACGTCAACCATCATCTTTGGCCCCTATCGTAAACATATTCAATATATTATTCACAAGATCCCCTTAAGACTCAGTGGTGTTTTGGGAAGTATTGCAAAAGATAAAAGTCAATCTACGAACGAGACATTTGTTTTTATCAGAAATTAAAATTGGTTCATTCTAAAAGATTAATTGCGCAACGGTTTCACAAGCTAATCTTTAATTTCGATATATCCTTTAATGCGGACAACTATCGGGGAACCACGCCGTAGTCGGAATATCACGTGGAAAACATGCGATGGTCATATTTCCGCACTGTGTCGGTTGGATATCAGTTTTCTAGATAAGCCTGTATAACAAACTCAATTTTAGTTGGAACGTAGTTACCCTTCACTCGAATTATGGAAGGAAGTAAATTGATTCATGTTCTGTTTGTTGAGATATACCATTACACAAATTTCTTAACAAGTAGTCAAATACTATCCAAACTGTTAGTCATCCTGAGAGAATTCCCATGTGACCACACTTTGATATACGATGACAATTTGTTTCTGGAGACAAATCATTCGAAAATCTGTCTTGTGTGAGCATATTTAAGCTTGTTGATGGTTAAAATTCTACAAGCGTATGATAAGATTCTTCAAGGTTAATCTGTTTGCTCTCATTTTCAATTTAACATTGTTCCATTTGGGCATGCACACTTAGTCTTACTGTACACAAATGAGTTTTTGTATTGTTAGAGTAGGACATCTTGTTTAGTTTGTCTACCACTGTTTTCCATTAGCTCGTCAACAATAGCTGGGATTGATGTATGTTCGATCACCATATTGGACATATTTCGTCCAGCACTGCAATCTAATGTTGCATATTATTTTGTTTTTTTGTTTATCTTACGACCGCAAGCAGTTGTGTTGTTCTTGGAACAGTCTGGCGTTAAATTAAGGTTTGTGCACACAACTGATCAGTCGATTGAACAATCTTGAACAATTATGGCATAAACTGCAACGAACATTAACTGAACGAATGACAGTACAAGCGCAGATGGAGTTATGGTTGAACTGACATTGGGATTATGCCACGTTTTAGGAGAGTTTGAAATTGAATGAGTTAATTGTTTTTCAGTTTCACTCAACAGATGAATATCAAGGGAGTGCTTCCTGTTAATGAGAAGACGTTTAGTTTACCAGAAAGAGCAAAAATGACTTGTGTATAACCATGTTCTAACTGACTGAGATTGACAGATTTGTGACCTGTTGAATTATCTACAGTTATGATGCTGTAATAACCGATTAATTTGCAGTCTTCGTTTGACCGTCAAACATGAATTGATTCACGTATTTGTCTACTGAATGAGATGTTTATTATACTTTTTACACACCCGGGAGACAGACAATTATATGCATCTAAATCGATCATTTGTTAAAGGTAATCACGTGCATCCACGTAGCTGAAAACCCGGTGTTCGTTTTTTATTAATTATTATTTTATTGTATATTGAACTCATGTTATGCGACGTAGCAAATACACATTTGTGAACAGATTAGTTGTTTTACATAGTATGATGAGCTAAGGAGCAATCTTCTTCTGAGAATAAATACTCTCGAAGAACTAAAACCCGAGGTTGATTCCAATGGTTTATTTACCAGAAGTTCATTATATTGAAACCGAAAACTTCTCTGTGGCTGATAGTCTGTTCTTTCAACCTGAAGTACGCTTTGAAGCAAACAGCTTACGTAGTGAACAATTTTCAACGGACATGTTCGCGTGTACGCTCCAGCGACATTGTGGTATAAATTTTAAAAAGCACACGTTTGTAAAATCAAGTCGTTCACTAAACAGAACAGCAACCATTTGACTCAGTGCGACATACCGAAGTCTGTCTACTGTTTGAAGTCCATAGATGAGCATACACAGATTTCACCAAAGAATGAGCTGCAGATAATCTCAACAAAATGCGTTAAACCTGCCTCCTAAACAAATGGTGAAGCGAACGCTTGTGGCAATAGTTTGACGTGATTATACACCGGATAAAAATATGAGTTTTCAAAGCAACGAAGGTGCTCTAAATGAGGGATACTTGAGGACTGTAAAAAAGATTAATTCAACCGAAAAAGTTAGTTAATCTGTTCAGCTTGTAAGCTGAGATCCGTCGGTGCCAGATCTATCCATTATTTCCGAACCTGTCCTCACCTGACAGGGACTTAAAACAGGTTGCGAGGAACAAAAGAAGGGGTAGGTTACTTTGACAAAGATTGTCAAAACTAAACCTTTTCGGTCATCGTGGTGTCTACAGTCGTCCGTGTTTGTGTAATTTTAAACTCCAAATTGGTTATCTCATGGAGCAGAAGGTTAGTGGACAGATTGAAAGTCAGTAATGCTAGGGAAAGATATATCCGATTATCCCATAAGATAACATTTTGAAATATGATATTCATCCATTCGGTATTTGGAATATTCTTAAAACATAGTATGCCAGTGATACCACTCGTGGAGTATGTTAGGTAAATCTGGATCACTGGCTACAAACATACCATTTTGTTGAACGTGTTTAACTCGGAAACCAGTTCGTATTTATTGAGAAATTATGAATTATTTAGATACAACAAAACCGCAACAAGAATGCAAATGCGTCAACTAATGTGAGGTTTAGTTATTCGACGTACTGAAATATATTGCACACCAACGGAGGTATTCACAAAAGAAAACTGATCACCACAAACGCGTCACAAATATTCAAAAGTGAATTGGACCACTTACTTGCTTTCGTATTAAAATAAAAAATGAAAACAAACAAGGAAAAGATAACAACAACAAACATTTATAAACACCGTTATACCAGATATGTAATGAAAAAGGAAGCGAGCACATGGACACTATAGAAGAAAATCATCCAACATTAGATAAAGAAAAGTGTTACAAAAAATAGATTCAAAAACAGTGTGACTACGAAAAAATGATAGAAGGAAACAGAGAAAGAAGGGAAAAATATAGGAAAGGATGAAAGAAATCGCATGAATCTAGAAGAAATGTACCGAAGAAAATTCTACTGGCTGATCGAAAAAAACGGAAGCAGAAACACAAAGCGGAGAATGAAAATACCGATGAAAAACGAGGGCAGGAGAACAGGGAAGCGGAAAATGAAAAGAAATTAGAAAAAGGAAAAGAGAAAAACAAAGGGAAAACCCAGAGAGGGAAATATAAGCAAAAAGAGAGAGAGATTAGAAAAGAAAAACGTGAGGAAGATAAAAAGAATAGAAAGGTGAGAGGGAACAGGGGGAGATTAAATAAAGAGAAAAAACAGAAAAAACGGGCAAACGGAAAAGGAAATCAAGACGATGAATAACGTGAGGGCGCGTAAAGGATGGCGAACATAATAATCATTCAAACAAAATGGAACAAAGAGAGCGATTGAGAACCGGATTGATTGGACACGAGTGAACCAGTGAGATAGAAATCGGGTGGTCT